>WOGO01001791.1:0-18504 GCA_015342085.1 Leptinotarsa defecta
TTAGACCTGAGGCAGTTATACTTCTTCATCACAAGTATTAAATATCATACTTCAAAACACTCCAACCAACTCCCTGCTCATAACTATAACACACGAAATAAAAACTATTACAAACTCCTTCTATGACTAAAACAACAACACAAAGATCGTTTTCTTATCTTGCACCAAAATGCTATAATCACATCATTAATAGCAACCCCGGAAATGTGATAAGTGAATTGTTAGATGAGTAATACAGTCGGTCTGAGTTTACCTAAATCATGCCTCCTACTTTTTGTATCAAAATCATCATAATCAACTCCCGGTTAATTATATATTATATTATTCATTGTCATATGTGTGTGTATATATGTGTATATGTATATATATTGTCAACTTATATTTTCATTTTATTCGTTTATTGTGTATTTATTTATGTATTGTGTATTCATTCATATATTGTGTATTTATTCATGTTTTTACGATATTCGTGTATTTATCTATGTATTGTATATTTATTCATGTTATTACTTTGTACTAGGCGATATCACGCATAAGAAACATTTTTAAAAAAATGTTTCTCTTGTGATGCCTTTGTTTGTTTGCCCTGCTATTTTTTTATAAATAACTATACGAATAAATTTTCCGAAAGTACCGTGAATATAATAATAATAATAATAAATAATGTATATGATTGAGGTGATGTAAATAGATAAAATAACTCCAAATATGAATATTCAATATAGTGATAATACGTCTACTTACATACACCTATATAATAAACAATTACATGAAACAAGAGTATACATTTAGCAAATAAACATTGAAAGAGTCACAGAAATAGCAAAAGCTGTTTTGTTCGTGGAGAAACACGATTTGATTTAACACTTTCTTCTTATTGGAACACTAAAATGGAAAAAAGGGTTCCAAAATAAGTACATATAAAATATATAACATTTACAAAATAATATTTGTGTTACATGGAAATATAAGTTTACTGTAATGTATAAAAAAGCAAAAGGTAAGTATTTACATTTTTGCGATGACAGAGCCATTGAAATGGTGTATGAGATAAAAATCATTAGAATAGATCACGTAGAAAATAAATAAATAAATACATATTAAAATTTGGGATAGAAAGGATTTGGGGTGTACAATGACATGTAATCCGTACTTAATTATTTTGGTCGAATATTCTTCCAATGTTTTTAAGATGAAGCCTAATAATAAATTTCTCGAGTATTTTTTTCATGTGCCTGGTAGATTCACAATTTTGTATATCTTCTAGTAAGGAATTGAACACCTTTGGACCCAAAAATTGATGGGATCTCTGTCCTATTGTTTTAAACGCGAATGGTACTATGTATTTGTTTATGTATTTGTATTTTTATTTGTATATACTCAACTAATTATACTTGGGAAAGAACAGATTCAATAATGGCGAATTATTCAATTCAGTTATTTTTTCCCGCTCTCCAACAGGTTAAGTTTCAAACCTTTCTTATGGAAATAGAGAGTCTGGTATTCATAGTTGAACTCATGTTCCTCTGTGATTGAATGAGTGGCATAATAATTTATCCATTCTGGAAACTATTTTTGTGTTCCTTCATGCGGGCGTTGAACGTTCTCCCAGTTTGACCTATATAAAACATCGGACATGACCCACATGATAATTTATACATTCCCAATTTTTCTGAAACTGAACTTTCACCTTTGTTATTCTTGATTTGCTTGCCTACGTTGTTGTTAGTTTTGAAAGCTATATTTACACCTTTATTGTGCAGAAAATCTGAAATATCTCTGGTGGGTTGATCTAAGTAGGTTCTATAACTTTTATCCTCTTCTCTTCGAATTGGGTAAACTTCCTTCAAAGCTTGGCTGTATAACTTTTTTGATAATAAAGAATCTATTAGACTACTATCGTAATCTTTGTTGACCATACAATAAATTGTATCAATCAGTTTTAATATGGATTTTCATCAAGTATCGGCCAGTTCTATTCAATTACAGTGAAGAAAATTTATCTGTAAACATTTTATTCACAATAGTTATTTACGTAAGAAGTCCGGAAAATACTGTTCAAAAACTGTTTTCAGACGAGTTGCGTACACTATGTTCAAGATGAAGAAGAAAAAAGGCAAAACATCTCTTTCTCAAACATCAACCCTTCCTAAAAATAGATCCCTTTCAATTCATTTATAATCACTTGAGAATCAAAAACAAATATATGTCCCACTTGAAAAGAAAACATATCAGTTTCGAGTTTACCGGACAAACTTTATCAATTCAAAAAAAAGGCTGTTTTCACGGCTCAGTTTTGCCATTCTTAGCGATAAGTACTTTGTTCATAACATAGTTGCAGTGGAATAAATCGGATTCATGTTAATGCTCTCATTATTCAATTACTATCTTTCACACAGTAGTTCAATTCCATGAATATGTAAATTCAATGTATATGCAGTATGAAACTGCATAGAATCAATCGCGATAAATTTCGAACGTGACGAACAAAATTTATGGAAGATGAAATAATTTAAAATCATTGCTGTAATATGTTTATGAACAACATTGATGAACGTATTCATATTTCAATTACTTTACCACATTGTGATCAGTTGGAACGACTTCCTGGTAACCAGATTGGAATCCTTTATTTCATAACTCAATTTTCAATAATGGTTGAAATCCCACTTTGAAAAGTGAAAAATCTGCTTCTCCTTATTTCGAACAACTTTTACCAAGACTTCTGGGATCGAAACAGTTTCGAAAGCGATATATCGAATAAATTACAAATGATGTAGTATAGTGGGAACTTTATTCAATTCAGTACTTTTGAATTTTCAATACTAAGTGGAATTTTGTGATATAATTTCATCACAATCATTGTTCTAGTTGAAACCAGGGCCCAAAAACAAAGTATCCATGATTCTATACAAGACCAATGCATCAACAGTGGTACTAAGCTGAACCACGAATGCAGTTGAGTAGGTCCAAAGTTAGTGCGTCTGTTCCTCCGCAACCCGCAAAGGTTTAATAATCTTAACATTCAATTTATTTTTATTTTCGTTCTTTCATTGATTTCGAATCCATCACCACCATACAACACAATTAAAGTCTAAACTTGTAACGTTGTCCAACGACTATAAAACAAACTCTCTTATATTCAAGGTAAGTAGAAGCTGGGAATTCAAAAACGCTTTATCAGATTACATCTTAAGGATGACGACACAACACATTTTAATATGGGCTTTGATGAAGTCTATGAATCCGGGCATGACATTAATACCGCGATGAAACATTTCAACTTTGCAGTTGAATCAAATTGTCTGCAAAGAGTGAGACAGCAAAATAGGGTGCAACTAAAAGGGTGGGTAACAAAAAGCATTGAAGAGGAAAGTAAAACTTTAAAAAATATGTTCAACTCAGTAAAAAACTAAACGATTATGACAAATGGCAAAATTACAGTAATAAGAAAAAAAGCTATAAGAAATTGATAACTGAAGCTAAAAAGAACTATAACTATGAGATTATAAAGAACAGTGAAAACAAACAGAAAACCCTCTGGCAAATTGTTAATAAAGAACTAGGAAAAAGTAAACATTCCAATAGAATATCATTGAAAGTAGGAGACAAAAAAATTGATCAGCCTGAAGAAATTGCAGACTATTTTGCTGCTCACTTCAGTTCTATAACACACAAGAAATTGAATGATAAATTCGGTAATGACAAGTCAGTACAATGTACATCAACCATTACTGTAGATCATAGCTTCTACTTCACCTATGTAACCTCGGAAGAGGTTGATAAGGCCATATCAAATTTAAAAAATAAAAAAGTGTTGGTGATGACAACATAAGTGTAAAAATTCTGAAAGCTGTTGAAGAATCCATCTGTAACATTTTAGCTCATCTCATTAATCTGAGTTTTGAAACTTGTACTTTTTTGCAGTGTCTAAAAATCGAAAAGATTATACCCATACACAAAAAATCAGATCAACTTGGAAAACTATAGACAAGTAACTGTCTTAAATATTCTTTCAAAATTTTTTGAGCGGACGTATTACAATAGAATAGTCAATTTTTTTTACAAGAACAGACTTCTTTCTTCTGCTCAATATGGGTTTCGTGCGGGAAGGTCGACAGAGAATGCCGTGTGCAATTTCATGGGTCATGTCTATAAAGGTATTGACTCTGAACAATATGTATCCGGTATCTTCTTCGATCTTTCATGCACCTTCGATAGTCTACAATTAGATTTTATTTTACAAAAACTGTGCACAAATGGAATTAAAGGAAATATGCTTGAACTTATGCAGTCATACCTGGTAGATAGAGAATCATATGTTAAATTTGAAAACCGTTGTACTGAGTATATGACAAATGATATTGGGGTACCTCAGGGGTCTGTACTGGGGCCACTAATGTTCATCATATTTATAAACGATATGCCTGAGTTCTTATCAACAAGATCTGTCACGATGTTTGCAGCCGACTCCTCAGTAGTGGTTACAGTGCAGACACCAGAGGCACTCCAAAATGCTATTACACACATTATATATTCATTTGAAAATTGGTGTAATAGAAACAATCTCATCTTGAACTTGAATAAAACCGTATGTATCAATTTCAAATGCCGAGAAATTCACAATAACATAACTATGGATGTTGTATCAACTAGTACCCATACAAAATTTTTAGGGGCCTACCTAGATCAGTGTTTAACATGAAGTGACCAACTGCAGCATGTTTGCAAGAAACTAAGCTCAGGATTCTATGCAATATTAAAACTGAAATCAACGGTGAATCAGATGATGCTTATTGATACTTACTATGCATTGATTTACTCCCATTTGGCATATAATGTTATTTTATAGGGGGATTGTGTAAATTCTGGAAGAGCGTTCATACGTCACAAGCGAATTATCCGTCTCATTTTTGAAATAAAAAATGGAAGCAGCTGTAAAGCCGCTTTTTCAAAGTAATGAATTCACAAAAAACTCGGATTACCATTCATATCCTACAAGAAACGCGGATGCCTTTTCAGTTACAAAGCATAATTTAAAGACATTTGAAAGATCTCCACACTACGCAGGTATAAGGATATTTAATAAACTTCCATACCATCTCAAAAAACTGGACCATAAAACATTTAAAAAAGAAATAAAAACATTTCTGTGTGTAAAAGCCTATTACACCATCAGTGAATTTTAAAATGATGATTTTCAATTTACTTGTTGTCTGAGAGTTACACATGTTTGTCTGTTCTTCATAGCTATTAGTGTTTGTGATATTTTATTATATTTGGTTCAATGAAACAGTATTTGACGTGCACATGTAACCTAAGGATGGCTGCTATGTAGCGGATGCGAATAAATTATTTTGATTCTGATTTTGAAATTCGCGAGTAGGGAGGGTATCATTCCATCAAGAACTCTAATAATTAGAACAACCATCTTGACAGAGTGATCTGGATAGAGTTTGCGGAGTTCGAAGAGCCCCGATACATTCGGGAGGGCGCGCCAGTATTATCAACCAATGACCACTCCCCACACCATGGGGTAAGTGATCATTGAGTCCGAAAATTATGTGCTCTGAGCAAGCGCAGTGAGCCAAGGATGACAGCCTCCTGCATCTGTATGGCTGAGATTTCTGTCTAAGTGCGGCAAGACGGTATGATTTTAAGATTCGAGAGTAGAGAAAGCATTATTCCACCAAGGACTCCAAAAATCAGAACAACCATCTTGACAGAGTGACCTGAATAGAGTCTGCGGGGTTTGAAGAGAAAATCCCGATATTTTATCCGCTTTTCCTCCTGTTTTCTGACGCTATTTGTCTCGCCAGGAGCTGAAAACTCCACGACCAATATCGTTTTGCTCTGGTGGTCGAGAAAGTCTACATCAGGCTTATCAGCCTGTATTAGCCTGACGGTGGGAAGGAAATGTCTTTATTGAATATTAAATAATTAGGGTGATGAGGCTGCGCTAAAATGTTAATTCGGAAAAAGTTGTTGTCTCCTATATTTCAAAGGAGTAATTCCTGTTTCGGCAGAAAGCGATATATGTACCCTGTATTGAGTCCAGCTTTTTCAATTTGGATTTTTGCGCTGAGCTATATATCATGCAGCCATAGTCTATTTTCGAGAGAATGGTGGATTTATATATTTTAAAGAGCACCTCCCTATAACTTCCCTTACGAATATGTGCCGGAGCTCCCATCAAATTGAGTACTTTTTACATCTATTTTCATAGTTACTTACACTAATGAATCAAAACCCCAAAAAAGTACTAGATATGCATTCACTAGCCGAAGTTCGACTCAAAGTTGAAGATTTTATTTCTTATAGATTCAACAAATTCCATAAGGAATTTATTATTTGTTAGGTTGGTAACATTTGTAAGTAATAACCTCAACCTTGTTGTTGCCTCTATTCCTATTCTGATTACTCATGTTGTATTGTGTGTGTGAACTAATTAATACACGCAATACTTTTGTTAACATGTGCTTATTAATTATAAATCCAAACACCTTGAGCTCACTGTATGTACTAGAAAACTCATTCAATGAAGATTCACTAGTACAAATCATATGGGCATCCATACACTGGATGAATAGGACATGTTGAATTTGCAAGGACTTCTAGTCACCAAGGAATCTCGGGTGATGAACTAGCAGATCAAGCAGCCGAACGTACTACTGAAACACCTGATGTTTGTAATATTCCTCTTCGACCGGAAGACGCAAAATAAAATTTAACAAAAAATTATGGGTGTATGGCAAATTGAATGGAAGAGAACAAATAGAAAATAGAAAGAGGTGAAGAAAATTCCATATTCGGTAACTTCAATGTCCACAATATCGAATGGCTCAATATTCTGGACTTATTATTCAGATTGTACATGAGCCAACTAGAATGCCTGACCGTGATGGAGAATATGCTAGTTTCCTGGATTTGTACTTGATAACCAATCCAGAAATTTACTATCACCGTAAGGTTTCCATTGAGATCTTCTGATCACAAACTCATTTCAGTGTTGAGTGAATTACCGATAGATGTTGGGGAACAATCTAAGCCGCGGAAAGTTTGGCATTACCAGACCAACTGAATGGGAGGATCTTCAAGACCATTTCCGAAATTTCCCCTGGCTAGATGTTTGTTTCAGCTCTAACGATCCATCAACTTGTGCTTCTGAAGTCACGGAAGTTATTCTATCATCCATGAATACATATATTCCCTTTTCAATGAAACGACCTTCTATCGGCAAACCTTGGTTCAACAAAAATTGCCGATAGAAGAATACCGTATGTGGTATGAGGGTTTGCTGGCCAAACTTCGATGCTATGGCTTGTTGGATCATTTTTGTGTATGGCTCTTCAGCTCTTCAGCAGATGATGGCAATCAACGCTGGTGTTCCCCAGGGAACACCAGCGTTCAAACCTCTTTTCATTGTATATCAACGACTTATTGGAAAAAACCAACAATCCAATATATTGCTTTGCTGACGACATCACATTCGTCTCGTCATTCCATTTGGATTCCAGGACATCGGGCTACGGAGGCACATCTTTACCGGCAGCAGGAAGTTGCATATTTCAATGTGGATCTAGAATTGATTTCGAATTGGGGTGAAAGTAACCTAGTTCAATTTATTTCTACAAAAACTCAGACATTGGTTTTCTCCAAGAGAATAAATGTCTCCGAACCGGATATAATAATGTGAGGTCAGACAATTCCGCTTTCAGCTTCGATAAATTTGTGGGGGATTAAAATTGACACCAATATGTCTTGGCACAATCATGTCGCTGGAATTTCAAAGGTTGCTTTTCGAACTAGAAAACTGTAAACTTCCTGAGAACGTTTTTCCGAATGCATTTAATCTCCAGCAATTCAAATGCAATGTGAATCGCTACTTTCGCACAGGCCCACCCTGAGAGAACCTTAAGGATTTTCCTGTAGTGCTTGTGTTTTGTCTTAAAAAAAATTGCACGTTTAGCATTAAATGGTTGATGTATTAGAGGTTTATGACGATTATCAATATGTTTTGGTCAATTGGTTATTCTTCAAATTCGAAAGCTTCTTTTGAATGAACCCCATTGCTTGTTCTAAACATTTTGTAATCGTCTCAAGCGTCCTGTCCACTAGTTTTTGTATATTTTGGAATAATTATCGTTTCCGATAATCCATTTACAGATGAGATGATTTGTTTGGTTCTATGTGTTACCAATGTCCAGATTTTCAAAAAGCGAATAGAGTATATAAATTGTATTAGCGAATCGGATTCGAAAGACGGCAGCGGTCCAGGTAGGCGGAGCCTGCGCGCGCTCGCCGCAAAGGTATAGATACGGCGCGTCGCGACCCTGAAGAGGCATAAGCCTATAGCAGGGTCCTACACAAACACATATACATTGATAATTGAAAAATTGTAAAAACATGTAATATACGATATTCATTCATAGGAAAGTCAGTTGTTGAACACAGTGTTCGACAGAGCGTTTGACCGCTAACCGTTCTTTCAGCTGGCGATTATAGAACTTAGAATTATGACCTCGGAGGAGATTTACTGAAATTCCAAATTATTATCTCAGAGGAGATTCATAGAAATCCTGAATTATTATCTCAGAGGAGATTTGTTGGATAATATATGGTATCACGACAATATATTTGTTGCTGGAAAAATATAAGGACTGGACATAAGGAGATATTGTACAAGGTGGTCTTCGGCTGCAGTTTCTCCGAGTTGAGATTTGGGAAGTAAACAAAAATTTACTTCCCAATTTGAATTCGCTATCTATACAACTGTGGAGCATATTGGCCTTTATCAAGGCCAGAGTACAACGACAACCAAGGATACAAGCCGAACAGTCTTTCTCAAGGCCAACTGCTGTAAAAAGAACTTTTTTAGTTCTATCTAAGCATTGCCCTTTCCAGAGCTTATAAAAAGAATTCGTAACTTGTCACTTCCGGCGTCACGCCGCACCGAGGGACCCACTAGCCGGCCTTCTTGGACGTATTTGGCCTACCCAGGCTCGAATACATCGGAGGGTACGCCGACCCAGCATATCTAAGGGACAGTCTACGTGGGCTGTCCCATTGCACTGGTATCTGGGGGCTTTAAAGCGACCGTGTGCCTCCGGAGGCGGTTCTCTTCCCTCGGGCTAGGGATATAGGTAGGTCAAATCGGGAAAGTGTGTCGGCTAGGTGGTTAGGGAGCGTAGGGAACCCTCTGGTCCGGCCTAGTGCCATCGTGGTGGCCAGTTTCCGCGGCGCCTATTAGATAGCTAATATCACAGGGTACTACAAATAATAAATTCGGATACTTTGGTTTTAAAGAAAGGTTTTGCCCTTGGATTTCGCGAGGATGCAGGGAACGCGCGATGTAACCCAATATAGATTCTCCGGTGGCCTAGCACCTACCGGCTCTGGTCTGTGCGCGACAAGCGGTCTAGGAGCAGAAGGTCTTTCGCAACTCGACGCCCAGCCGGGTATCGTGTCAGGACAGCTCCAGGTACCGTCTTGGCGACATATGGACTTTGTCATGCACTGTGGAAATTTATGAAAAATAATCGTTACTAACTTCAGAATAGACTATCAAATCTCAAGACTTGTTTTAATGTATATTGGTTGAAGAACCCATATGTCTCACACATATTTTTAAATTTTAAGGATAGATCAAATTGATCAATTACTCTTTCGATACCTGTCCCACAGTAGTTAATATTTTTTCTGAGTTGGGTTTAGAGCACCTATGTTGATAATATTATAAAATGTCCAGCATTCTCTACGTTCTGCCGTTCTCTGTTGTTTCTATAATACCCTTTGCAGCGTTATAACAAGCACTATACAGGGTGTAACTAAATAAGTGTAAAACACTTATTTAGTTACAAAAGAAGGTGATTCCTTATCGAAAAACAGATAGGATCTTTCATATTAAGAAATTTCATTGGAACATCCCTTGTTAAGATACAGCCCCTTAAAGGGGGTACATAAAATTTGTATAACAATTTTTTTCACAAGCACTAAAGAAGTTACGATATCGAAATTAACCTGATGTTTTGTACTACCAAAAAGACATTTGGTTTACATCATGGTTGTAAGGGGTGGAAAACGCAACCCCTAAAATTAATTTCCAATGTAACTTTTTGTCTTATCATTTGTTTATCATTTAAAAATTTATTTCCGATAGCCTATTTTATTCTAAACAAAAAATGACCCTTGGGTTTTTTGACCAAATTGAACCAGTTCGCAGCAAAAAATTATTTTACGAACAACTACGGAGATACATCGTCATAAATGCGAAAATACGAAACTAATATCTCCTTGAATGTTTTACACTTATCCAGTTACACCCTGTATACACTTATGTTATCTACGTATTCATCAAATTATAATCCAAACTATCAAGTATCGTAATAACTGACGTGCATCAAATTTGATGCTTCCTGAAATGAAAATTTGAGTTTGCCATCATCCACATAATTCCAGTTTACGGATCATACGCCACTGAGCTCTGGATAACTGAATAGGCGATGGTAATGATGGTTAATTGCAGGAATTTAGGCAATGCCAAGTAAATTGAGTGTATCATTGTTCGGCAAGACAAGATAGATATCGGCATAGTTTTCCATCTTTGAAATTGAGTAGTTTGATCCGGAATACTCTTGATACAAGTTTAGACCATTACAGCTCACTTTAATTGATCTATACCGACGGATTCGTTACTAGCGCCTTGGAAAAATTACAATGCAATTGATGAAAGAATTGAAGATAATTTTAGTTACCAGTCACTTTCTTCCTTGAGTACAACCGGCAGGTAACGAAATACGCAAAAAATTCCAGCAAAATTTGTGAATCTTACAGATATTGAAAACATAAAATGAAGCTTGACAATTGGAGGAAATTTTCAGTCAATATTGAATTCTGCAAATATAAAGTTCGAAGGTATTCAAACAAAATTAACTCTCAAATGAACTAATACGATCTTAATAAAATCTAATTTAGTGGCGCTACTTAAGAACTAGTTACATCACCGCGTTGTCTTCAATAATTAATAAATCGCAGTTTATTCAAGTTCAACTTGCTCCTTGGGAGCGGGAGACACGTTGTTTCAATTTTTAGATAATTGTCAATACGACAAAAGCTATCAAATAAATTATACATTTGATTGCTTTCATCGTTAGTATGTTCATTCAGCTATTGAAATGTAATTGAAAAGTTATTAAAATTTATGTTAATTTTTCAAAATGGACAATTAAAAAAAAAAAGTCGATTGTAACAACTAACCCCCAATTTGGGGCTAGTTGTTATATCTTCGGGGCACGATGTTACGGTAGAGAAATAAACAAAATCATCAATGATAAATCATTTTCATTATTATTTCGAAACGTTACAAACAATGAAAAATATAAACAATGTGTGTGATTGAAATGTGTTATTATAATATCTGTATCGTAATTCTCAAAGATTTTTCTTAAGAAAAACAACACACCTTTGGCAGGAGATTTTTTTTTAAATTATATAGAAACACGGAAACTTCATCTGCCAATAAGTTAAGATCTTGACACCTTAATATTTTTGTCTTGTGAATATTGCCCTACCGTTATTGCATTGAGGTCGAATGTTATGTTTTTCACTGTTCAGATTCAAATGACAACTCTCCCTCAAAAATGTTGCCAAGAAGCTGAATTCATTTCTGAATAATTACATGTTTTGAAGCGAAGCAGCGAAGCGAGAGCAGCCTCTTTTTGGATTCAAAGACTTCAAATTCAATTAAGAGATGACGAGAGCACATTTCTCACATGTTCACACATTGAGGTAGGTTGAACATGATTGTCAGCTGCTAAATTTACTCTACGACACTAATCCATAAACGACCTCTCAGCTTTTTGGGAGAATATTATTAGGACCAATGTATATTTATCGATTCGGGTTGGCTATCCTTGGAAATAAAACTGTACAGTTTCATAAATCTTCCTTGCTTAATATTGCCTGTACAATAGGATTACTTTGGAATATAAAATGGTATGAACTGGAAGAATCAAAAACGAAATTGAAAAACATCTGCTATCAAGAACTTTTTCGAATAAAATGTAATTCTTACTTGATTTTCAGGACAGGAGTGAATACGTGGAGACAGCTGTGGGTCAGTCACTTGTGGGGTTCCATAAGGATCTATACTTGACCCTGTACTATTTAGTATATACACAAGTAATTTCATTTCGAGCATTACAACTTGTAAAGTCCACTTTTACGCTGATGATACACACCTGTATCACTCATTTGCTCCAGAAGACTTGTTTGAGGCTCAAAAAGTTATATCTGAAGATATAAATCAATTAGTAGAAGTATCACATGCGCAAAAGTTGAAAATCAACGCACTCAAGTCTCAAGTAATGATATTTGGAAAAAATAAATATCACATTGAAACCATTATGAGAATTAAAATTCAAAATGGAGAGTTACTATTCACAAGTGATGCAAGAAATTTAGATTCACACTTAGATACAGAACTTCGATTTAGAAAACGTATTAACTCTTGTTCATTGAAAATGCTTCACCCTCATGGACATGTTCCTTCGCAATCACTTAAAAAAACGTTAAGTGATACACTTGTCCTGAGTCACTTCAACATTTTTTACGTTCTGTATGGACCATGCCTAGATCATAACAATATTAATCGTATAAAAAAAATTCAAAAATCACTTCTCAGATTGATCTACGGTTATCACAAATATGATCCAGTATCTCACAAGTTAAGATCCGCAAAATGGTTAAAAATGCAAGATCGTCGAAAACTTCATTTTCTCATTTTGACTCGTGCAGTAATCAATGAACAGTGCCACCCATATCTTTACAATAAAATAAAATATAGGACAGATATCCATAACCATAATTTACGTCATATCTCGCTTCCACCTTACAAAACTTCTCTGTTCCGAAGAAGTTTTACCCACAATGTCTTCAGGCTTTATAATGAGGTCAAGGCATCACTTCGTATTATGAAACTATATTTATTCCGAGACAAAACTAGAGACAGTAGTAGGTTGCTAATGCCGACTGAACGCCTCCCCCCACCCCTTTTGACCTTGAGACGTCACACGACCTTGAATGACGTCACCTAACCTTGAACGTCGTACACGTAGTATGAGCTTGAATGCGGTGTTTGACCTTGAGTGTGGGGTTTGACCTTGACGTTCGGCACTTCGACTACCTTGAACTTGCTCCATGGCATTGAATGTTGACCTTGAATGAAATCGTGACGTGTACAGAATATAACCTTGAACAGTGGGCGTTCGGCGTTGTCCCCTCCCTTGTTGGTAATTCCTATATAAGTTCAGAATATCGTATGATGTCACCTAACCTTGAACGTCGTACACATAGTATGAGATTGAATGCGGTGTTTGACCTTGAGTGTGGGATTTGACCTTGACGTTCGACACTTCGACTACCTTGAGCTTGCTCTGTGGCATTGCATGTTGACCTTGAATGAAATCGTGACGTGCACAGAATATACAGTGGGGTTCGGCGTAGCGGTGTTTGACCTTGAGTGTGGGGTTTGACATTGACGTTCGTCACTTCGACTACCTTGAGCTTGCTCTGTGGCATTGAATGTTGACCTTGTAGCTCTCATTTGGGTTATGGTGGGGGGGAGGAGTTGGGCTTTTATAAGGAGTGTGGTGTGAACGTTTCACTCATTTCAAATTCTCCTTATCGTACGGTAGATATTTCTATATACAAGATGTATTCGTGTGTTGATTGTAAAAAAAGTTTCACTCGTAGTGACAACCTACGTCGTCATCAGCGGGATTCCTGCACACCCGCAAATGGTGATGGACCTCCAACATCGAAGAGGCAACGGTTGACACCCCCAGCACTTCCAACACTGCAAACATGCGTTTGCTGCAATTTGACTATTGCAAGCGATCAGATGAATGTACATCGGAGGACGTTGCAGCACAGAACAAATGCATGTGTTCAATATGGGGAAGGTGTGAAAATTGTCAATACAGCTTTCAAGTGTCGAATTGTGAGCTACCGAGTGGACAGTGAAAACCACCACATGGATTACCCAACATTCTTCAATGAAATTAAGCAGAAAGTAGTGAAACTACTTGAAGAAGTGTTGGATATCCATAAATGCATGAAAGTGAACATGGAAGTGTTTGGGCGGTACAGTCTGCAAACTAAGGATCTTTCAGACA
The DNA here is from genome assembly GCA_015342085.1 of Leptinotarsa defecta. NCBI lineage: Eukaryota > Metazoa > Arthropoda > Insecta > Coleoptera > Chrysomelidae > Leptinotarsa > Leptinotarsa defecta. The sequence continues at coordinate 14,175 of WOGO01001791.1, forward strand.
TCAAATCATTTAATAGTCCCAATGAAGTAATTGATCAATCGAATGATTTGGATGTGGTTTATAGCAGTTTTGCAGATAGTTTAACTGTTAAAGCAGCGGAATTTCAAGATCGGGATTCAGGTATGTGATCTAGTCAAAATGTTGATGATGATGGACTTATAAAGAAAACCCATATTTTCAGGTTGGACCATTGAGAAAATTTTGTACTTGGAGGTGAATATCAACAAGTATAGCCCCTTCGGAGGGTCTTCTTACATCAAATTGCCAAGGTTCATCGAATTGAAGAAAAGTGTGGTGAATGTTCTTAATCAAGATCAGTGCTGCTTTGCGTGGGCTGTGACTTCAGCTTTATACCCTGCCAGTCAGAAACTTAATGAAATTTCATCATATCCCCACTTCTCAACCGTCTTGAATGTAGCAGGTATGGAATTTCCAGTTAAGTTGAAAGATATTCCTAAGTTTGAAGTTATGAACGATTGCTCTATCAATGTTTATGGGTTGGAGAATGTTTTTAAAAATGGTAGAATTGAATATGAAGTTGTGGGTCCGTTACACTATTCTAAACGTAGATTAAATAGTCATGTTAATCTGTTGATTATTACAGATGATTCTGGTAATAGTCATTATTGTTGGATTAAGGATTTATCGAGACTAGTATCATCACAAATATCTGCCCGTGGCCATAAAAAGTATTTTTGTGATGGTTGTTTATTGTACTTTGATAATGAACGAACTTTATTGCGACATCAGTTGAATGATTGTAATCACATATCGACAACGACACCATCCACAAATTTCAGGGTTGATAAATTTGGTAAAAGGGTACCTGAGAATATTTTGAAATTTGAAAATATCGAGAAACAGTTGAGGGTTCCATTCGTTGTATATGCTGATTTCGAATCTATTCTGAAACCAGTGCATACTAATGAGCCAAATCCTGCTAACTCTTATACAAATCGAACATATCTTCATGAACCATATGCTTTTTCTTACCTCATAAAGTGCTCTTTTGATGATTCTATATCTAAATTTGTACTATATAGAGGTGCTGATGCAGCTAAAGTGTTTGTGTCAAACTTGGAGGCTGATGTCACCAATATTTATCACAAATATTTGAAAAATGTCATTCCAATGAGTCCATTGACTGATGAGGAAGAGCATGATTTCAATATTGCCGCCACATGTGGTATATGTGGAGAACCATTTGGTGATGGTGATATTAAGGTGCGCGACCACTGCCATCTAACGGGGAAAAAAAGAAATGGAGCTGCACATAGTATTTGTAACCTCAATTTCAAATTGCCCAACTTTATACCCATAATTTTTCATAATCTCAGTGGGTATGACTGTCATTTGTTCATAAAAGAGTTATGCACAAACAAAACAAAAGTTGATGTCATTGCTCAAACTAAAGAAAAGTATGTTTCCTTCACGAAACATATAATTATGGAGAGAATAGTAGATCACAATGGAGTGATGAAAAATAAGTTTTTGAAATTAAGGTTCATCGATAGTTTTAAATTTATGGCTGCTTCCCTTCAAGAGTTAGGTGACAATTTAGATGAAAAACATTTTGTGGAAACAAGAAAATATTTTCCGGAACAGGATAAATTCAAACTCATGAGGCAGAAAGGTGTTTTTCCGTACAGTTTCATCGATTCTTTAGATAAATTAAATTATTCTAGTATACCATCAAAGGTGGACTTTTATGATAAATTAAATGAAAAACATGTTTCTGATGAGGATTATGATAGAGTAAAGCAGGTATGGAACACATTCAATTGTCAAGATTTGGGTGAATATTCTGACATATACCTAAAATCTGATGTTCTACTGTTGTGCGATATTTTTGAAAATTTCAGAAATATGAGTTTAGATACATATAAATTGGATCCTGCTCACTATTTCACTTCTCCAGGTCTTTCTTGGGATGCTATGTTGAAGTATACGGGTGTCAACTTGGAATTATTAACTGATATCGATATGGTGCATTTTCTCCAAAACGGTATACGTGGTGGTGTAAGCCAGTGTTCGGAGAGAAAGCATATTGCAAACAATCAGTTTCTTCCAAATTATAATCCCGAAGAACCTTCATCTTTCATAATGTATTTGGATGCAACAAATCTGTATGGTCATAGCATGTCTCAATCATTACCTTTTGGTGGGTTCACTTGGTTGACCGCCAGTGAAATATGTCAGTTGGATATCAATAGTATTCCAGATGATAGCCCCCAAGGATACATACTTGAAGTAGATGTGCATTACCCTGTCGAGTTACACGATCTACATTCGGATTTACCATTTTTGGTTGAAAGTATTATACCACCTGGTTCAAAGTCCAAAATACCCAAACTTATTCCTAATTTGAATGATAAAAAGAAATATATCGTTCATTATAGGAATTTGAAACAAGCGGTCCGTAATGGTTTGATGGTGATGAAAACTCATAGAATTCTCAGATTCAATCAGTCACCGTGGCTGAAAAAATATATCGATTTGAATACAAATTTGAGAAATAAGGCTACCAATAAGTTTGAGAAGGGTTACTTCAAATTGAATATAAATTCCATATTTGGCAAAACGATGGAAAATGTAAACAATAGAAGAGACATTCGAATTGTCACACATTGGGAATCCATAAGAAGAGGTATGGGTGCCAATGCTTTGATAGCTCGTCCCAATTTCAAAACATTATCCATATTTTCGGAAGACTTTGTCGTCATACATATGGATAAAGTTAAGGTTTGTTATAATAAACCATTGTATTTGGGGTTCAGTATATTGGATATGTCGAAAACAGTCATTTATGATTTTTTCTATGATGTCATCAAAAAACATTACGGACCACAAGCTTCTCTTCTCTATACCGATACGGATTCTTTGATACTGAAAATAATGACGGATAATTTTTATAATTTTATGATTGCAAATGTTGATAAATTTGACACTTCTAACTATAGGTTGGGTAATAAATTCAATGTGCCAGTTAGCAAATCGGTGATTGGAAATATGAAGGATGAACTTCCGANGAATATTTCAAACGAATTATCCTACCCCACTTCCACCCCCACTCCCATTCCCACCCGAAGTGGTAGGGAGCATACGGCTATAAAACATGAGGAGGAGGCCACAGTTCATCATTCGATTGCAGTCTTCCCTCGAAAGAAGCAGCCAACCCGAGATACCTGCCAGCCAACTTAGTTGAAGTTGAAAATTCCAAGCAGCTTGATGTAAGTACACACTTCCATACTATTTATATTATATTGTCTAATATTTTCATTTTCTCTTTCTAGAATCATGTCTTTTCTAAGGAATGCTCTGATGACCCCGAGTACCCCTCTCAGTGAGAGACAGTTGGAGGATGTAGAGCGGAGGAGGGTGGTTGTCCTACAAGACATCATGGTACAACCACCAGCTGCACCACCAGCTGCAGCTCCCATTCCACCACCGGGGATGACTTCCACCCAGGAAGTGGCGGCTCCCATTCCACCACCGGGGATGACTTCCACCCAGGAAGTGGCGGCTCCTGACTTGAAGTTCTTTTTCGAGGACTTCAAACCAACCCCCGAGGAGGAGATTGACCCCCCACTGCCACCAACTTTGTCGACATTCAGTGGACCAACTTCTTCGTCAGCACCCCAAATCGAAGATTTACTGAATGTCTACAACCCGGACCTGGACGAGTCTCTGGCGGATTTATCGCATCTTCAAAGCTTCTTATCGCCCATCGAACCATTATCCCCCATCGATTCAGGGGATGAGTTCGAGAAACCGGTGAAGAGGGCCAAGAAGATGAAGAAGTCCGCACCTGTGAAGAAGTCCGCACCTGTGAAGGCATCCAAAGCCAAAGGTGGGAGGGGTGGTAAGTTGAGTGCTTTTCGCAAAAAGTGTGAAAAGAACTCACCTTACGGTGGTTGGCCTACAGCACCCCTTCCAGTGATGGAGGTGCAGAACTTGGTGGAAGTCGTCGCCCAGGTCCATCGGGATGCGTCACCCCCTCCAGTCACCCCCCAGGTCCATCGGAATGCGTCACCCCCTCCAGTCACCCCCCAGGTACGTGTTGAGCATTCCGAACAAGAGGTTGGCCCGGAAAATGTCCTTTCACAGACTGTGGTAGAGGGTAATAAACTCAAAGAGTCTATTACCTATGCACAGTCTGTGAAAAAGAGATATTTGAGGGAAAAGAAGGTTGTGGATGGTTCTGATTCCAGAAAAAGGGCCTTGATGGCGGATATTTCCACCATCGAGGCCCAGAAACTGGAATTAGAGAAGCGACTCTCTTTGCTTAGGGCGAAACTTCAAGAAGAAGATTCGCAACAAGGAAAGAGTT
>WOGO01001792.1:0-17201 GCA_015342085.1 Leptinotarsa defecta
TCGGCAACGTCTGAAATTTTACTATCAGTTGAGCAACTTACAAAATGAAATGTTACTAGTTTCATTGCTGTTGAACGCATTTCAGTGGGAATTTTAACGTTGTTATGTTGAATATACAAAATTACCAAAAATGACGTCATTCTCTTCTTAACATGAACAGCCTATAAATATAAATAAATAAAATGATTGAAAGTCCTGAAAGAACCAAAAAAATTGAAAATTAAAATGAAATGGAATTACGATAAAACAAAATAACAAATATTGAACAATAAAAAAAAGGGGAAATGAAAATTAATTGTTAAATTTTCAGTTTTTTGCTTGTATTTTATTTTATTCTAATTTCATTTCAAGTTTTTTTGCTCAATATAATTGTTATTTTCAGCTATTCATTTCAATTTTCAATTTTATTGGTTTTTTCATGTAATTCAAATCATTTTATATAATATCAGACAATGGAACTCCGAACTAATACAATTCACCATGGAACATTGTCAACCACCTTCAAACAAATATCTTGGCCACTTAATTTAATCGGATGTATACACAGTTCTCCATATGTCAATACCATTTATTCCCACATAAAACTTTTCACAAAAGATCAAGAAGATGGCTCATGCCGTGCAACATTTTTGGAAATTTTGGGCATGACCAACAATTCCTGAGCGATGCTCAAGCATTGCTCAGAAATTATTGAATAGAGTTTAAGTGATAGAACAAACCTGTAGTCTTCTATACTGCAGTTTTGAATTTCGCCTTTTGGATGCTATATTCTATTTCACCCAATAAAAACCATTATTATTATTATTAATGACGTCAACGGCGATCCATATTTGCTTGAAAGGGTCATAACTGGTGACGAATCATGGGTTTATAGTTATGACATCGAAACTAAAGTCCAATTGTTACAATGGAAGAGCCCAGGAGAGCAATACCAAAGAATAACGCGAAATTTTATCAAGTGTCAGGGTTTTGCTCCCTACTTTCTTCAATTACCATGGCGTAGTACATCAGGAGTTCTTGTCACATGGTCATACCACAGTAAAAATCAACCAGTAAGTCCACTCCCACTACTTCCATTCATAAATTCACAAAGTTCTCGGTGACCTCGAAAGGAAGTGCGAAGCCAATTTCTTCTTTTACCAAAGGCGTGCGCTCATATAAAAATGAAATTTAAGGATATTATAGAAGATTTTGTGGTACGTTTCCTATAACCAACTACAAAAACTAAAAACAGCGAATAAAGTAAACACAATATCAATTAACAGCCGTTTATTATAATTAATCCGATGTCCGTGTTACCGTCTAATCCTTCGATACTACAGCACTGAATGCGTATGAGAATTTCATCCTAAGAGCGGTTGAAGGTATACGGCAACTAGGGCGGATCACATGGTAAGAGAGCCTACTGGTTGTATTATTCTACTGTAGTTGTACGATCATTAAGCAGTATTATCTTGAAGTTACGCATCTCTTGGTATTATGGAAAAACAATACATCACGATCGATAATGCTCCTACTCACTCGTATTGCTTGTTTGTAGTTTTTTGGACATAAACAACACCGTAATTATGGCCGCTTGATCAATACACAGGTTTGCTTTGGGTTGAGTGGAAAAATATTTTCTGTCATGTTTATACAACAAAAAATAGACTTCTCCCTTTATTTCCATACATAAACCTTAAAATCTAATATTTACTGTATTCTTCTCAATGTGGAACTAATGAAAACGATTATTATCATTTTTATTATTTCCATCTGTCTCAAAAAAATCTGGACTTTAGCTTACTCACTAAAAATACAGACAAGTCCCTAAAACAGGCAAAATCAACAAAGTTACCACTATGTGTGCAACTTCAAAGCAACCATTGTCATATGAAGCCTCCTACACTATTAATATTTCTCTACAAGTTTCAGTCCAAATAAAATTTGATACCTTCCTCACTAATTTGTCATAATTTTATTATTTGTAATTTAACAATTGAACAATGTTAATCTGAATCTCTATGATTCACCAAATAAAAGTATTCAACTACTATGAAAACAAAATACTTCCACAGAAATGTTTGTCAGAAATGCAGGAATCATAAAGTTTAAAATATGCATATAGAGTTGGAAAAGAATCATACTCACTGGTTTATATTGCAAAGCAGTGATATAAGCTTGAACTGCCTGTTCCATATCCCCTGCTGCCACTAATGCAGCTGCTAAATTGATATAACCATCAATGAAATCTGGTTTCAGTCGCACTGCGTGTCTGTAGTTTTCCAGTGCTTCTGGGAGTTGTCCCCTTTCTTTATACACATTTCCAAGGTTGCTGAAATACAAAATAAAATGATTAATTTATATGAAGTAAATTTATGTTTAAAAGCTTTATTTTAAATCAACTCTAATTTGTTTATTGTTAATTACGCATTATGAAGTTGGTAATTATAATTTCTGAAAGTTTTTATGGTAGTAATTAATGTAAACAAAATTGTAACCGCAGGGAGTTTGTAACTATTTTGCATGTAATTTTTGACTGTCCAATTTACAAAACTATGAAACCCTCCTGTATTTTCTCGAAAATTCCAGCTCTCTTCTCATTGCATTGAATTGCCGTGAGTAATTAACATTGACTACCCAGAACACGAGGCTAATGTCCAAGCAGTCCATGTCATTGACACCCAAGGAAATAAATGTTTTCCATAAGAAATAAAACTATTGAATAAAACTGAATTGTATGCATATGACATCCGTTTGATCATTCTTATTCAGGGTATCACAAAACATGCAAAGCATAATAAATTGAGTGAATTATATAAACTTCAGATACTGGTGTAACTTTTATCATGAGATTATTTCCTACCATAATCACAAATTTTGTTATGTTATTAGCTTAATCTGATATAAATAACCTTGACAACTGTTTACTTAGCAGATGTATCTTCTGAGATTCATTGCCTGAGGCATTTTCCATGTAATTAAACTCAATATTATGTGAATAATGAATAAACACAATTTCATGGTGAATTTTTAATGGAAAATAAATAGATTACAGTTCGGGTTAAAAAGTGTGTCACCTGCAAAGCAGTTAAAGAGTTGAATGGATAGTTATTTTGTGGGAATTTCTTTTAGATTTAGTCAGATGGAAAATATTCAATTTATAGTTACATTAACTACCATAAAGGTGACAATAATGAAGATACTCTAATTGACCCTAGTGAAGTCATCATTTTTGTGTAACAATATCCAAAACACTTGTCTTTAATCTCTCCAGAAATTTCATTGACAATTCAAAGAATGGAAATTTATTGGAGAGCAATGAATAATTATTGGCCGTTCTATGTCTATTTTACAAGATAAATACAGTACATGTACTAGAAACAGTCTATTTGGTTCACATTTTCAATAGTTTCTTGAATAATGGATGAAAAGGAAAAAATATTTTTTTATGTCGTCCTCTATAGTTATTCAACTATCGAAAATAATTGAATTCTTCCCTAAATTGTCATTGATTACTTCCTTCAAAGCAATAAGATGGTAAAAAATTGAAGGATTGGTCACAAATAAAGTTTAACAGCATTGACATGTTTCTTTCAAAAAGCGATAAAAGTGACAGCCACAAAATAATTGACATTTTTAGTAGCTCAGCTTATAAAGTTCGCCAATTTTCAACTTGAACTTATGATTCCTAAGCAGTTTACGCCTGCACGTTGTCACATTGTCAAGTTATCTATTACTAGAAATATAAAAAATAAAATAAATCTTATATCATCATGTTTTTCCATGAACCCTCCCTTTACCAAGTTACATTTCGAAACCTGGGTAAATTCAAATCACAAGTTAAAATGAATCGTATAAATCTACCTTCAATATAGTAGGATTTATAGATTAAGTAATGTGAATATAAGGCAAATGCAAGTCATTCCATAAAAACATAAAGTGCAGATCAACGTGCATAAGTGTCGCTCTGTAAACATATCCATTATATGAAAAAGCATTGTTTAATTTTATAGAAAACCCATCACAGCATGGAAATTGTAGCTTCAACAATTGACAGTTACAACTGTTACAAATTCTATGTAATTTTTTGACTTTATGGTTATTCAAATTAGTTTTTTAATCCCTGTATTGGGTGTGTTTCAACAATTCATTTATTATTATCAACATGTGTGAAATTGAAACAATCTTGAAAGTTTTTTGTTTCAATACTTTTGCAATAATGCTGTGCTGTGTTGCTTAATCTATAAATCTTAAAAAGACATTCAAAGGAGCATTTTGAAAATTATTAAGAAAAATGATGGAAATAGTTTCAATACAAAGATATTGCAGCTGTCATAATACATACCATCCATTACTATATTTATGTATCACTTTTCAATTAGTATATTGGAAAGACACATTTCTTTTTTTGAGTGGATCAAAATAATTGAGATGCATGTGGATCATTTTCTGAATATTCGTGTTCTTTGTCTTACATGGCTTGACAGAAAATCCCAAAATAAAAATTAAACAATGTTTTTGAACCTACCTGTAAGCTTCAGCAAGAAGAGGGTTTTGTTTTATAGCCAATGTACTGAATTGCGCTGATTTATCCAATCGACGACATTGAAAATGTATACTGGACAGAAGCAGAAGTACCCCCGTGTTGGTTTGATCTTGCCTCCAGAGTTGCATGCAATGTCTTTCAGCATTTTCATAGTCCCCCGCTTGATATTCTCTATGAGCGAGTTCTAATAAACCTTAAAGAATAACTCAAAAAAATGAATTTTGACTAAACACCTCAAGATGGAAAGTACTCACCGACAGTCGACATTGGAATGGAATCGTTCATTTTGACGATAATTTGGCTTCCCAGAGACAATCCAGAGTTATTTGCTAAATTCACTTGACTTTGGGCCTTGGCGGTTTGGTGGCCCTGCATTTCATGAAATCGTAATTTTTTATAGACTACTGATATCTTAAAATTTTACAAATTACTTTCAGATTTTCAGCATCTTCTCCCATTAACTATGGAGAAAGAAGGAGGAAACAAGAAGAAAATCGATGAACGACGAGTGCAAAAAAGTGAGAGAAAGAGATAACGATATGATTGTACTGCAGGAACTATTTCTTTTTGCCACCTCCAGTTGTTTAGTTTATTAATTCATAAATGGAAACTTCCAAAGTGCATGTCATAGATTTTTATAATATTGATGGAGAGTTCCTACTAGAAATTTATTACCGAATAAATCACCTCATGAATCCTAATATTCAATAACAGACTGAAACTCTTGAGAATAACTTTTCTTACCAAATTAGATATTACTCCCTCCTCCCTCTCTTTTTACCAAATAATCACATAACATTATAACTAACATGAACCACATAACATACAACTAGAATAGAGTCAGAGGAGGATAGAATAGAAAGAAATAGAACATCAAAAATTGACATTTGACATGACAGATTAATAGCGTTTTCCATTGCTAAAACCAGTGTTGTACTTGTGTGGCCCGACATAATTCGAGTTCAGACAAATTTCAACATTGGTGCTGGTGCACTACCATTGGATCAAATTTCATCAACAACCCCACTATTATAACAAAAACAATTAATATCTAATCTAATCGCTACCAAAATACTGTATATTATTATCAGTTTACATTAATACGACGATTGATATATTGACATAAAATCAGAATAAACAGTTTTATTTTCCTCTTGAAGATGATCACTTGGTGATCGAAACACGTATCGAGGTGTTGAAAATAACGATTTGGTGTTGGAAAAAATTCCAGTAATATTCATTACTATAACAAAGATTCCAAACAATACATCATAAGTGAAAACCATTGACAATTGAACAAACACTTGTTTCAGTTCTAACTTTAAAATGATTATGCAGTTCTACCATTGTCAAAGCTGATTAAGTATCAACCAGGATTCAGATTGCGCAAGACACTTGCAAAGAAGAGTATATGTGTCCAAAATAACTCATATATTATTAAATTTAACCATATTCCTGTCATGTGTCTAATACAAATTTAAATTATTAAGAATCATATATGAGTGAAGGTATTTCCTCTGTGAGTTAGTTATTTCGAACAGAAAATGATACACCTAAATTCATCAATCAGCTAGAACGCTGGTTGATGAACTAACTTAATCATTACTGAAACATATTATCTTGTGTTAGAAGTTGTATTCCTTACCATTATAGCTACCATTCCAATTTTTTCAGTACTACTCGATGAAGACGATGAAAATAAGTGAGATTCAACAATTCTCACTAACTTGATTTCAAAATGAACCGACCTCATTTTAACACAGGAGCATAAAATGTGCACTCGCATGACACTGGTTTCACCATTGGAAAATACTACTCTCTCTTCTCTGTCTCATTGTATTCCTGTCAACCAAAGAATTTCAAATGCAGTTTGGAGTTTGAAATTTCAAGCTCTTGTATTTTATCCAGTTGAAAATAGAAAGATATTCTGGTCCTTTGAATCGTTATCTAAGAAAAATCCTGTAATCTAGATGTTTCTCACGTCTAGAATATTATTACTGAAATAGATGTCAGGAAATCTTTGTAAAAGTTTTCAACTGAAATGGTGATTATTTTATTATCGGACTATTATTTGAGAGTTATCCAACTCAAAAGCCCGTGACAAGCTGGACAATACATATATTTAAAAAACGCAGCGGTATTGAAATCGAAGTGACATTACTGTTGAGATATTTATATATTTTATCATTTCTATATTTACATTTTTAGATTTTCCTAAGTCAGACCAAATAATTTTATGTTTTTTAAGCCCAACGTGATTTCGCTACTGGTAACGACGTAATGCAGTCCGTGAAACTGAGAATGTTAACTGGCAACGTTGTTCTCTGGTTCCCGTGTGTGAACCGAAGTCCGAGGTTTTCTTCGGTTCTAAAATTACATGTTCGTTCATTTCTCCATCGACTTTGTGGGGGTTGCATGATCTGTACTTTGCTATCGATATTTTCTTTCTTTTCAAGCGCAATGGCGGCTAACCGTGAAAGAACTTTCATCATGATCAAACCCGATGGTGTCCAAAGAGGTCTCGTCGGAAAAATCATCAAGAAGTTCGAGCAGAAAGGTTTCAAGCTGGTAGCTCTCAAATTCATGTGGGTTAGTACAAATTTACTACTAAACAGTTGATTTTGCCGCATGAAACAATAACCGGCGTGGCAAGGTCGTCTGATTTATAAAGATTTTTTTCACCTTCCGTTTTAGTGAAATTAAAGAATGTAGTTGCATGCTCATCTCTGAATTAGAAGGAGTTTTAGAAAAGGTTTTGAAAAATGAAAGCTTTCAATTTGAGCAGAAATCCAAGAACTATTTAGACACTGTCATTACAAGATTTTGTGGGCTATCAAAATATGTAATTAGAAGAAAGTATACTGCAATATTGTGGGATTAAATGCAACATCATTATCTCCTAAATTGATAGGAAATGAGGGAGTGGTCTGCAGGGTCTCCGGATCTTACTCCATTTGATTTTTTCTTGTGAACTCGCATTTATCCGAACAAATTTCAAAATATCCATTCGAAATATAATCTCAATTACATTTTAATTCATATTTTATTGAACCAACACTGTATTGCGAGATTTTCACTGGACAGTTAACAAAACAGCAACACATTCATAAAGACTAAATTATTTGGGTTAAATTATTTAGATTAAAACTAATTGAAAATGTTGAAATATAAAAAGAAAATTTTCCAACTCATTGTGTATCATATAATAACCTATGAGTCATATGATCTACCTATTTAAAGAATAATTTTACATGAATAAATTTAAAGAGGTAATTTTTAGGAGGCATTATTTTTGAGAAAGAACTAAAAAGCCAAAACGTCTGTTTCCCAATTTTACATGAGTTGACGTATAAAACCAATTGAGAATACAATTAATCAAAATCAGCCATTCCTCAACTAATTATATTGCTTTATTTTAGCCCTCTGAAGAACTTCTCCAGAAACATTACGCTGATTTGTCATCAAAGCCTTTCTTTCCTGGTCTAGTTAAATACATGAGTTCTGGCCCCGTTGTCCCCATGGTCTGGGAGGGATTAAACGTAGTGAAAACCGGTCGTGTTCTTCTTGGAGCAACCAACCCTGCCGACAGCGCCCCTGGAACTATTAGAGGAGACCTCTGCATCCAAGTTGGTCGCAACATCTGTCACGGCTCCGATGCAGTAGAATCGGCAAAGAAAGAAATTGACTTGTGGTTCACTGAAAAAGAACAAATTTCCTGGACGCCAGCGAATGAAAGCTGGGTATATGAAGATTGAATTCTAGCGATTTTATTGTAAGATTAAATTATTTATACCCAGAATAAACCTTAACAGTTTTATTATTTTGTTCAATTACTTTGGGCCATTTGAAATTCCCCTTCATAGGGAGTTTGTCTCTGATAATTTATTACACACACCAGAAAAATTAAAACTCCCAAATTTTTGTAAGAGATGATGAATATTCTAATAACAGACAGATAATGAAAACAATAATTAAAATCAATTATTACAGAGACTATTTTTTTTGAAGAAGTGTTACCAAGTGACTAGATATTTTATTAATTCATTGATGATAGTTTATTGAAGCTATTGTAATTTTCAAACATTGGGTAATTTTTCACAAAAGAAAGCTCCGAAATATAATTGTTTTTGTTGTAATCTAAAAATTCATGGATTTTGATAATGACCTATATTATCCTCAAGTATAAGAGGATTATTTATCAAATCACAATTTAGGTTTACTATAAATTGAAAAGGTGAAGTGAAAAATGTTAAGCAGATATCACTCTTTCCATCTGTATAAGAAGTAATTGATATGCAATATACAATTAGTTGAATCTGCCTGATGAAAAAACAACTAATTCAGCTGATACCGCACAGCTGACTGAAGTCAAACCATCAAGCACCTGTGCAACGTCTTTCATTCAGAAGATTCGTCGCAAGTAGTGTAAATGACCTGAAGAAGAGACTGGCAATTGTACACAAATTTGCCAGATCTAGCTTTTTAACAACAGGATGAAGATAAAATTCAACAAAAACTTGCTGCCGGTGAACTTCAAGGAGAGTGATGCAGTGTGACTCTACCAAACTAAACGTCAAAAAGGTTTGTGTCCCAAATTGCAGAGACCATGGCAAGGACTTTACTTGGTAACCAAAAAGATGAACAATCTGGTGTACAGAATCCAATTGTTACCTAGAAGCAAGTCTAAAGTTGTCCACATAGAGCGAATTAGTCCATACGTGGTCGTGGTATTCATACACCATCCTTCACAGGGTGGTGTATGAACATCATTCTAATAAAGTCCTTCTATGTAAGTTTTGTTCTGTCTAGATCCCCAGTTAAAAAGGAATTCTTCATATACTATTTAGAATTTCATCAAACCCTTTCCTTCCATTTTCTACCCAGACCATATGAGTTACTATGGAAATTATAAATTGCCATTTTGTGTCATCCGTCATATTAGATGTAAAATGGCGGCATTTAATTGATCGTCAATTGTCAAGTGAACAAACGTATGTGCAAGATTTCTGCTCAATACCTGTTTCAAATCTAGTTTCAAGATTACTCAGCATTCTGAAGGAGCGACTTGAATGAAAACTCGTTTTGGGTACTTAACTACTTTTAAATTTGGTTTGCCTTTATGAACTTGAACGTTTTTCATCACCCCTCATGACAGGATTTATTGTTCTTTATTATTTAGAAAATGTATTTATTGATAATACATTGAAACAATTACATATTCAACACATTTGGCTAAATCACATATGAACAATTTATAATCACTTATGGGAAGTTCAGGACTAAGGAGACATTCTTAAACAATGCTTAATGATACAGAATTTCAAGAGTGTGTGTGGCCAATTGAAAATAAGATGTTTCTCTGATTAAAGCTGTGTTCGGTTTAGAAAATCTGAAGCCAATCGAGCAGATACATGGAAGATACCACATGATCAGAGTCAGCAGATCGAAATATACTTTAAGAACCCGATTCTATCTGAATGACAAGTTGACATTTGTGGTATTAATTGTCATCACAAAACCTGTAACATATAATTGCAACAAAATGCTAATATTTTGTGACAACTCTTTAAGAATGTCTAGTGTCAAACAATTAACTTCAATAAGAATGTGTCGTGAATTCTTTCCCGAAGACAGTGATGTGCTGACAAATATGAGTCAAAAATTTCACTGAAGGTTGATAATTTTCCAAAATCTGATACTATTGTCGATTTCTGAGCTAACTGGCCGCATTTTTTCCTTGCTCCCGTAAATACTGAAGACAAAACAGATATAACCGAGACAATAGATATGCATTATCAAACGCTTGCCAACCAGCTAAGCAAGCTAATCAAGGGATCAGATTTGTATTAAATGAACACACCTTTAGACAAGAAACATTTTGAATTAAAATCCTTAGAAAACCTAAATGCAAACACTTGTTATATGAATTTAACTTGTTTTCTGAAAAAATTGTTTGGCTGCAAGAAGTATCTCCTTTCCTTCCTCAAAGTATTCTCCATGTTCCAAGTATGGAGGAGTAAATTCTCTATAGGCTAGGCATATTCTTCGTTGGATTATATCTTCTCGTAACACTTGATGTTCCCAGTCATATCTAGCTGGCCCATACATAATCAATAGAGATCTTCTAGGCATTGGTATTCTAACAATTGGATGGTTATAACTTGTTTCAAATGGTTTGACTTCATAACACACCCCACTCAAATTAAAGTTACCTGACTCAGTCAAGACTGACGGATATGTTTTAACACAGTCTAGATTATAGCGAGAAGGCTTGTCGAGAAAATTCATTGTTAGAATAGAATCAGAGAGCAGATTTACTGTTACGATTCGTTCACCCCATATCCAACAATCGTCAATATGAGGGTCGATGGAAGCTCCTCGTTCTGGGTTATACTCCAGAGAACATTGCTCTATCGTTTTGAATCCTTCCATTATAGGTACTGTCTTGAATTTATCTTGAATGAATTTTGTAGATGCAGGAAATCCATTAAAATTTCCAGGTCTGATTTTTCTTTTCTTGAAATTACATTTGGGTCCAAAATTTTGTTTTCTTCTACCGCTTTGTGATAAATCCCAGGGGATCATATCAATATCATCAATCAACTTCTTTTCTTCTTGTTTAGAAAGAAAATTAAGGTCGATGTATATTCCTGGAAACTCTATGGGCGTGCCTGTATGATTTGGGTGTTCATTATCCTTTACATTCCATCCAGGATAAGCTCTATTGCATATGGGACAATAAATATAGTAATCACTTTCTCTATTGACAGTATTTTCAACTTTGATATTATACTCTTTTTCGCATATCAAACATGTTCTGCGGCCTTTACAACCGCAAGGTCGTGGTTTATCCATTACAATTGTTTTTGAAATTTGCCAATTGGACTACAATCTAAATTAAATATAAAACCTAGAAAAATATTTCAAGGTTACGAAATGATTATTCTTCTTCTTGTTTTGGTTTAAATTCGAAGTGAATTCAAAGAGACCTTTGTCGCAAGGTGGCGCTGCAAACCTCTCAAGGAAAACAAAGAATAATTCTCATAGTTACATTTTGTATCAACGTTTCTGCAAAATTATCTCAAAATATCTGAGGTGGAAGTATTGTAATCCATTAAAAAGTTCAAAACGAAATCCTAGACTGAAAGGAATGCAAATCAATTTTCAGAGTTAAATCGAATGCCATATTTGTGTGAGATGCACGATTAGCATGCAAATTTTTTCTTTGAAATTTGCTCCCCATGAAGTGATATCAATTCTGGTATCCTCAAGGACTCAAGTGGGGGAAATGTATATGAAATTGTAATGGTGTTGCAGGTCAGTTTTATTTCTACAATCTATCTTTATAATGAATTACGAGTTTCTTTTTCAAATAGGTATGGTAGTTGATATATTGATATTTTGGGCTAGTAACATACCAGAAGACATATTAAAACAGCATTGTCTCCCTAATGATCACCCATATCAAAGAGTTTGGAGTTGATGTGTTGATCAGATGTTCATAGAATTAAAGCATACAGAAAGTTCAAAAAATGTAACTTGATCACAAGACGCAAGAGAAAAATATTTCATGACGAATCACCCAAAGAAGTTAAAATTTTTTACAAAAGCAAAACCGGAACTTTTTGAGTTCTGATATCTACCAATTATTTGTTTACTTTTTACCAATTATTTTCGATGAGGTATTGAAACGTGTGTAAGAAAAGTACGGGTTACAAATGAAAGTTATTATTTCTGTTTATTGATGACACAGCATTATAATGTATTTACATTATGGTTATAAATTTTTCTGTATTGCACTAAACATTTATTCAATGTAAATATCTTCAACAGGATAAGCAGTCTCGATAAACTTCTGATAGAACCTCTGGAAGGCACGACTGAAAAATAAAAACGTGTTCGACATTAGAATTCAAACTCATGTATCATCAAAAGTTTTTTACCAACATTAAATTTCATATTTAATATAAGAAGCTGTAAACTAGGTTTCGGAATGTATGGCAGTCTAAATTTCTTCCACAGACTCACCCATAGGTATCTATACAGTTTGTCTAATATTACTTTGAAACAAAATTCAACGGTAAACAACACATAGAGACTATATTATGTGAACACTTTCACACATGTTTCAGTAGAACCTAATCTAACTCGCTTACCCGACTGCTTCTGCTACCGGCCTAGTGGAATCTTGACCTCGAAAAACATGACAAGCAAACCTTTGTAGAGTGGGGTGTTTCGTGATGAATCCCAGATAGCGATGATCTCGGGGGTGGAAAGCACAGAAGGAAACGTTCTTCAACGAGTAGAAATAATCTATGCAAGGTTCGTTTTGCTGCAAAGAGTGAAAAAATAGTTCTGTACAACTTCAGTATACAGTGTCAGTATGCAGTGTGTCAGTAAACAGTGAGTAAAAAAAAATAAAAACGGGAAAAAACTGTTTATTATTGACTTTTTACATCTCTTTTTTTGACAGGAATAATGTTTCACGTATTTATAGGTCCACAAATACGCGATTTCTTTTCGCTAATGGCTATGAAGGTGATTTGTCAAATGCCTAGGAGATGACTGAGGATATGTCTCTCAGCCATAAAACTCAGGGTAAGATTGCAAATAATACTTCCTCAAAAGCAGAAGTAGTATTGCCACAAAAGAAAACTTTGAAGAAGGAAATCAACAAGTTTATACAAACTGATTATAGACTGGTCGGGTCGTAAGGAAAACTAGGGACTAAAGCGGCCTATAGACATGCAATATTATTGCGCGATATTTTGGTTTGTGCAATATAATTGTTCGTCAAGGGGCAATATTGAAAGGTTGTGCAATATATTGTGTGATTTTCAAAATCTTGAAAATATATTGTACAAACAGGATAATATTCTGCCGTATCTTGGCAATATTGCACAATAACCTCTCAGTTGGTCTCTGGCGGTCGTCTGAACTAGTAATCTCAGAGAAAACACGGGTGACAAGAAAGCCAAAAAACAATTCATTGTTGAATTTATTGACTTGTATAGTGGTCTTCCGGCTCTGTGGGATGTGAAAAGCAAAGATTATAGTAATCGTGCGACTGTTTGGTCCATTTTCTACCTTTCTGAGAGCCTTTTTTTCCTTTTTACGACTTGTGGCCACGTCAATTATCACGCAACACAAATCTTCACAAAACATGTTGACTTCATGAAATTTCGGTAAGGACTGTTGTTTGCACAATGTAGTTTTTGTCTGTGCTCACATTTGTGCAACATATTTCACATTCTTCAATATCGCCTCCATACGGTACAATCTTTTGTACAACCCAAAATATTGTACAATGATATTGACGGTCTAGGCCGCTTAAGGCTTCTTCATCAATGTACTTATAGTAAAAGAAACGACACCGTAACAAGGACAGACGATAGATTTCCAGCATATGAGGGACAGGGCTGGTTACCTACAAAGGAGAGAAGACGAAGCCGCGAATGGCAATGGGTTAGATCGAAGTGGTTGAAAAAGGATTCTGAAATCGACAGCAACTAGTTCAGGGCCTGTGACCGTTAAGGAAGAAAACATTTTGATAATCACAACTACAAGGTCGGTGAGGGACTAGACCTTTGGACCACGGACAAGATGAAATCAATTGAAGAAAGATCAGAAGTTTGTTTTTAAGTGGGCTCAATAACGGAGTTGGCAGTTAGTCTTCAACAAAAATGCATTTGTTAAGGTTTACTGGGCTTTGTCAGATTTGTTAAGGTTCCTAAGATAATTTATTGTATCGCGGTAAATGTACAGTAGAGATTTGCTTGATCACCTTTAGGTGATCATTGCCGTCAATAGGATACTGGCATGATTTTGACAAGGGCACTACTGGGTCAATACAGTCACTTGAAAGTTTTTCGAGAGTGCCAGAAAAAGAGAAAAAATCCATTAGATAAAAATGAAGCACCTATAGATTATGAGCGACCGGAAAAGAGTGCATTTATATTGTAAAATTTGGCTATGGAGACAGTTTTTAAACAGGCAGATGTTGTATGGTTAATATTGAATTCGATGAAGGATTAGGTAGATCCAATTAAAACAAGCATCGAGATTAGAAGCAATAGAAGAGAGTGAATAAGTACAATCTATCTTTCTCAAATAATTGAAATACACTGGGTGGAGAAGGGGTGGGAAATTTTCAATTCAAAAAGGAAGATATAGTTTACTGGAGACGATATTTCTATTGGAATAAACAACTGAAAACCTTTTTGGGTTTAACCGGACATAAAGTGTTTATATTTTCTTAAACCGTTTTATTGAATAGGTATAACATCCTCTTTTCAACAAGGGACCCATTTCCTTTCAAAACGGTGCCGTAAGAATTACTCTGTCATGATTCAATATAGCGTCACTATGGCGACATTTTTGCAAATATCGTTAAATAACTTGATGCAATGAGAAAGAAAAAAAGATTTTGACTAAGTTTTTAAACAAAAATTTAAAAATTAAAATATTCTACTAAATCACGTACGTTCCATTATCATTTTTTGGTTCAACTATCTCGAAAATCCTAATGAACTATCCTGAGCTATCATTTCAACTACTTTCAAGACATGTCCTAATATCCTTATTGCAAACTAAATTCAATAAAGGGGTACAATTCAGATATATTTGATCATTGAGCAAAAATCCAGAATTTTCTATCTATCGATTCCTAAACATTCTAAAAGGTTGAATTTTGAACCTTTCTTTTCCAAATCCAATATGAATCGTGATTGAATGTCAAAAAATTATTCGCAAATATTGAATTGGTTTTCCCATTCTAAAAACTTATTCTATGGTCTTTTATTCTTTTGGAAAAAGTTCTTCCGGTTTGTCCGATATAAAATTCTGGATAAGAACCACAAGTCAACTTGTATATTCACGATATATCCGAAACTGAATTTTTATCTTTATTCTTTTTAATGTATTTACTCGAATTATTATTTTTTTAGTATTGTGACATCCGAAGATGATGTCGCATAGCGAAACATGTGTCGCTGTTCTATAAACCTTCAATTAGAAATCTCACATTGAAGTGTATTTCTTAAATACGTTATTCAACTATTTAAATTTTGTTTAATTTCCATTAACTTGAATTTTGGGTTTCATAAAACGTGTTTTGAATATTTCCAAACTAGTAAAAGTCCGTTACAATGTCCTACGATACGAGGTAATTAACCTCACACAATGGGGAACGTTCCTACTGACGAAAATCAAGTAGTTTTCATAAAAGAGCTCTAAAACAACGCATTTTAAACCTATCATTTCAACTTTTTCCTTTGAAAAATTATTCAAATACTTAAAAAAGAGGAATGAAATAATGCATTCAACATTTAAAGGGATTCGTTTGTATTTCACCGTTTGGCAACATCGGTTACAGCTAATAAAGGACAATATCTGTTACCTGTATGAGACAAACAAAGATGACATATTTCAGAGGCGTGCTGTTCTGTTTACTTATGTTCCGAGTGCCGAGACATTCTGTGACATATTACATTTTGTGCACCTAATCTATTTTCCTCTATATAAATAAATAACAAAACAACTGTTGTTTATGTGGTTTGTGGAGGTGGTATTGAACAAAAATTTATATTTTGCCTTAATTGTTGATTTATAAAGATAATTTCCTTTTTTTAAAGTAGAATATCTAGGTACGTATAAATTATTTCAACTTGATATAGGCGCTGTTGCCAATATGTGAATTAGAAACAAATCCCTTCAACAATTAAAACCCAACATTTGAAACATTAATTTGAATACTTTTTGAAGTGAATTTGAAAAATTCATGAATTGATGAACTCAACTTTATTTTGTTCAAACTTGCATTTGCTGTTATAACCCAAATTGAGGAACATTCTCCATTTCGATAACTTTCTTACATTTCGTTTCCTTCTGTCGACCATTCGAAGACCCTGATCAGAAACTTCGAGGGTGCAGGGTTGCAGTTCCGGTTCATTTCCTGTGTTTCCAATAACTCGTCTCACAGCCTGGCATACAACGGATGTGCCCTTATGAGCCAACGTTTCCACAGACCCCATGTATCCTAGAACAGGATATTTGGACATAATTAATTTTCCACTAATTCGGTAGAGATAGTGACACATATTTTCCGAATTGTGAAAAAATATTTTGTTTCTGTTAAGGGATTAAGAAATAATATCCTCTTCGCTTTCTATTTCCCGATTAGGTATGTAACTATGTAAAATATTTGAATTTGTTAAAAAAAGACGTTAACCTGCCACCAGTCATTTGTACAGATTTATAATTCCAGGAATAGAAAAATTTTCAAGGTGGTTCCTTCGACAAAATTAGAAACACAGTCAACTCCCGTCATTACGTGGGACTTCTTCAGATATATGGGCCATCAAAACAACTAACGCTCTGGAAACTCCTCTTTTTGTCATCATCGCATTCCAAAGTACTACCACATCTGAAGATAGAATACAGGATATAACAAAATTCACAACTGTCGATATCAATAATATTCGAGTATACCTACTTGAATTCCGAAGTTTATTCATATGAGCGTTGGAATTCGAATTTCGATAAAAAACTTGATGCTCTTGCTTATTATGCTGTTGAGAGTTTCCAACGAAGTTATTATGATACAGATATGAGTGAATCACTGATGGACATTGGACAATTTAGAGAGAATTCACTATTCATAATCGATTGTTCC
>WOGO01001793.1:0-17201 GCA_015342085.1 Leptinotarsa defecta
CTGAACGGTACACAAACTACAAACTGTGAATTCTGTGGTATTTAATTTGGAATAGAACGCATGCGCGAACTGATTGCGTCAGATATACAAGTGTAGCGGAATATAAAGCAGTGTAGCGGAATTTTGGTTCATATGTAGCGACTTTATAGTTCATCCAGTTGGCAGCACTGTTTCATACTTAGTGTAAGACGTTTTCGTACTTGAATACTTTTTTTTTAAATAATTCTAAATGACTATTTTCAATGTAGATTAAGTTAGGTTAGGTCTGAAGTGAGTGAGTCTATTCGACCCTCCACCGCAACCCGCAAGGGTTTATTGTGGCTTACACCTATTCACACTCGACCAACTGAACCCAGCTGCTTAACGAAGCTGATTAGTTTGTATAATGAGTGGTCTTTCAGGTCAGATGAGTTGGGTTATCGAACAGCATACATTCTCCTGGCTAATGAACAATTTCTGTCACATCCATTTATCATTTCTTTGGTAGACAATTTCATTTCGAAGAGAAAAGATATTATATTTGAATTATAAATTCACCTGTTTATTGACAATTCCTATTACAGTCAAATGTTCCAAGGGTGATTGGATATAACTGAAATAATCTTTATTCCGAGTAACTGTGATGTAAACTTCTCTCAGCCAGTAGAATAATATGCAGTACGATATCCTGATACCATGAACATACGATTCCAGAATCTTCGAAAGAGATGTTTCAGAAAACATAGTGTAAAGCACAGAGTAGACAAAACGTAGAAAAATGACAATGAAAATTATTAATCGATGATTGTGTGAACTGGAGAACATAATTGCAGAAGCAGTAATCTCTCCTAGATTTCTATCATCTTGTTAAGGGATTGTCCTACTGCGGAAAACAAAATCAGGAAGAAAATAGATTAATTCAAAAAAGTGTTTCACCCTATTACAAAAAAAAAGTAAATGGATTAAAATAATGACTTTTTCATACATTCCTCAAGAATTTCCGAACCTCAGCCACTTTTGATGCTCTATTACGTTCTTGACACCTTTGATTCCACCAAGAGCGGTAGATATCAGAAATACGCGACGCGTGGCTGCTCATCGTTTCCAAATGAGTTCAACCTCCAGCGGTTTAAATCCAATGGGAATCGTTACTTTCGCACAGGCACCGCTCTTAGAGAGCCTTAAGGAATTTTCGGTAGTGCGTTTGTTTTGTCCTCAAAAAAAATATCTGTACAGATTCATATAGGAAACATTGGTGGAATGGCTGTACGGTGAACTTATGAAGACGAGATGAAAATACACTAGCCTCAAGCATATTTGGTTGAAAAATGTCGTTATTCCATCTGGTCGAGTAAGAGATATTTGTTGTGGAAGGAACTAATTTTTTGATAATGCTTTCACTAATAACTTCTGAACCAACCTGTATAAACCCAAATACCCTATATTTTTAAGAAGCACTCTGCCCAAGAAATTAAACCGAGTGAAAATCTAGAGTATTCTGTTTGAAAAGACATAAGTTTGGTCTGTCACACTATAATGGTTTTTCGGAGACTTGAAAAAAATATACAGGTCAGATAACTCCCAAGAAATGAAACAATGCTCCTTCAATAATCAGTTAAGTCGAAGACCTCCAAAGTGGTTAATCTGCAAGTTACCACATCTGTAAACTCTATCTCACAAATTATTTTAATTGATTGATTGATAAAAACTATTCTTTCCTACACTACACTCCCACTTGACGAGTTTTTATGCTCTATGAGTAACCAAATTTTTGTATTCAGAATTTTTTCACACAAATGAGAAGTCAAATGAACTGAATTCAAAATGACAAACAAAATTATACCAACTATAGTCTATACACAAAGGTCATAGATTCCACTAGTGCTGCAGTAGTTTCTTGGAAAGCTTCGTTTAATATTCGTTGATTGAGTCTTCTGTCGATCCAATGAGTGGCGTCTTCGTGAGCTCAGACTTCATTGCTTTCACCCATCTGTCAGATAATATTCGGTTGATATCGGCAGCTTTCAAGATTTTCGGTTACATGAACATTGCAGTTAAAAACAATGGCATCTGCTTTCGTCAGTCTGAATGTAGTGATGAAGGGCGAAACTGTTCATGTTTTTCAAAACTGAACCGGTAGAGCGAGCTGTATGCGTTGAAGATGCAAAGACTCGTCCAATCATTATTTGAAAAGTTCTCTTCGAACACGTTGCGTTGTTTGAAACCTCAAACCTTTGTATCTCAAACAATGCCTCAAACAATGAATACAGACGTGGCACTTTCGTGTCACCTAAAATGTTTAGTACTTCCCTGACCACGAGATGGCGATAGCAGTACAATGTGAGTATTAAATGTGAATTGGGTAACTAGCACTCACTGACAACTAGTCGGACTGATCATATCGAAGTAGGGATGTACGCCAAAGTTGAATCAAATTAAAAAGCCAACTGATGTGTCTGACTGCTACCCACTTCTACTGTTAATCACATTAAATACTGACATCGTACTGCCATTGCTCTCTGGTGATCAGGGTAAGTACTAAACATTTCAGGTGACACGGGAATGCCATTTCTTAGCTTCTATGCTTCTTAGCTTCCAAAAATAAATTCGTTGTTTGAAAGTCTATATAATCTATAAACTTTGTATGAATACAATGCTACAAGCATTGTCTAAGGATTTAAATCTTCAGACAATGCTATAAATTTGAAATATTTTTCTTCAAAAGACACTGATGCTCATTGCATTTTTCTACAATCCAATAAAATATTTCAGTTGTTGATTCAGTTACTGCTAAAGAGATGGCGCTAACAACTATTCACGGGAATATACAAAGTATGTAGTTTTTTGAGTTGACCGATTCAAAATCAATTCATCCATGAGTTATACATCCTGTTCAGGTTCGGATATTTGTTATGATACTAAAGTGGAGAATAAGGAAGAAATAAATAATGAAAGAAATTATGAGAGTTATTCCTGGCATTTATTGGTTTTCGCTCTCCTGAAATAAAAAAAACACTTCGAAAGAAAACAAATATAAAGGTCCAATCAATACATTTAGCTGTCATAATTTCACAAAATTCAATTCTTTTATCGGGTTCATCGTCACCAAGTTCTTGAAGAATCTGCATTTTATATGGATGAAATGCATGTAATTCAAGTACTTTTCTTACAGATTCGCGGGATAATCCGGTTGTTGAGCCTGACGAGTCGATATAGTATGATTCATTGCAAAATATCCCAGTACTTCAATTTGCGTTGCTTCGTCCAGTACTCTTGGTTGATCCCTATTTTTATTAGTGACAGTACCAATATCTTTAAATTTTTCTACTAGTTGGCTAATGTACACGTAACTTACATTTCTCTCCGGTTGCCTCTGGTTGAAAATTTTAGTTGTTCTTAATAAGCACAGATCTTCTATATCATGAATAAAAACCTGCCGATATAAAGAAGATGTCTCCTAGTAACCTGTCCACCGTCCTGGAAAGGACAGGATGGACGATGACCTAGGAGGACAACTCCTCGGAAGGATGTACAATGGGTCACATGTGGCCTAAGTGCGTGGGCTTACACTCACCCTCCCTACTCTACAGATACAGAAGTATCTCTCTCTAGGTTTTTTTGGCCTATGCTTCCGTACGGCGCAAAAGTCGAAACTTGTGCGAGCTAACTATTAACGAGGCCCTACCTTTTAACGTGCGATTCCTAGCAGAATCATGTGATATAACTTATTAAATTAATTTCGATAACATAAATCACGATTCGTATTCACCACAATAACCATCAATATATTTTTTAAGGACAAAACACAAGTACTACAGGAAAATCCTTAAGGCGCTCTAAGAGCTGTACCTCTTCGAAAGTAGTGATTAACATTGTATTTGAATAGCTAGAGATTAAATCCATTTGAAAAAACGTTCTCAGGTAGTTTATTCATCATAAACGCCGTTCTCCAAATGGAAGAGTTCTTAAACAGTGAAGTTCGAGGTGTACTTAGTTGAAACTCAAAACGATGAGCAGCCACAGTCCATCGTGTATTTCTGATATGTTTCCCTCTTGGTGGAATCAAATGTACCAAGTCACTTGAACACTTCCTGTGAACGTATCTATAGAAGAGAGACAAATCTCCAACCTTTTTTCGATGTTCCAGACTATCAAGGTTAGAAGTGATAATCGCGTCTCCAATAAGGCGGATGGCTTTTTTCTGGATGGAGTCCAGCAGCTTAAGGGTATGCTTAGGGGCGGAACTCCATACATGAGAACAATACTTCAAAGAAGATCTGATCTGAGCGTTATGAAGCATCAAGAATTGCTGAGGTGTATACAGTTGTCTCGTTCGGAACACTGTTTCAAGCTTTTGAGAAGCGGCTTTTGTAATTCCAGCGACATGATTGTGCCGAAACAAATTGGTGTCCATTTCAACCCCCAACAAACTTATCGAACCAGAAAGTGGAATTGTCTGACCTGACATGATGCCTAGGTTTTTGTGGCATTGAATTGAACCTGGTTACTTTCACCGAATTAAATAGATTTAAGTGTCAAAACAAGAATTCTACATCAATTTACAGAACTGATTAATTTCAATCTTAGTGAATTTCAACCCTTTAGGTTATTAACGTCAATAACGCCAATTCACAATTTGTTCACGATTTTGAATGATAAAAGATATTCCATATTTTTATATGGGCATTTGTTATGAAGAGCTTATCTCCCAGTATTATTCTGATATTTAGTATTTGTTGTATCAGTTTGTTTTCTAATAAAACGCCATTTTGACATTATTTATTACCAATGATTTTTTTGTGTATAAAGATTAAGAAGCATATGGAATGCCGTTTTTTCATCCATTACCAACGTATTTTTGAGCGTCATTTTAATTCATACAAAGTGAATTGAAACAAAACTATCAACGTTGAGATTGTTATGAACCCATTGAATTCAAAAACAAAAATGAGTAGCAACAAAGTGGTACATTCCATTGATATATAAAAGTGTTATTATGAATGAATCAGCAAATTTAGTTCTTTTCTAAATTCATGTGATATCATTATTTATTTGCAATGCTCCTGATTTGACGATTAAATAATAAAATGGCGTGCTCGATGTGTATTTTTTGAAGCATGTTCCTTTATCGATTGGTTTGTGAAAGATATGAAAATCTTTTCAGAGAATTTTATGCTAAAATGAAGGTTTTTTTTTAAGAATGATTTTTAAGATACAGCAGGATTATTCATGACCATGTTGTCAATTTCATTAAAGAAATATTCGTGATTGTATATCTCCATTAAAATACATTCAAAAACATACTGGTCAAAAACAAAATCATTGGTACACGAGACCATTGAATTGTTCATGAAATTTATGTTTAGGTATCACTTGATCAGAAATAAAAAATTTGTATGTATGTATGTATATTTTCCTTAATGTTCAGTATAACTTGAAATTTTCATTTTCAACGCAATATGCATTAAATTTGAGATAGCAGAGAAACTTTTCAGAAACTTATCACCATATATGAGATATATTTCTTTTAGGAATGTCATCATTTTCTCCATTTTTCACAGTATGCTAATCAAAGCAAAGCGGTATTTTTCAAATCGAAACATATATTTTACGAAAAAACTTGCATAATGAAAACTTTCAAAAGCATTTCTCTGTGGCCTGATTTCACCTAAGTTTGTAATGAATTAAATTACCTGACCTTATGTCCCAGTTTCCACATCTGAAAAAATATTTAGTAATGGATAGTTATTCAATTCTAATTGAGCATTCACCCGAATTCCTGAATATATTGATTTCTAAACATTCTAGAAGATTGAGTTTCAAACTCTTCTAAAAGTAACACGTCGTATTCATGATTGAACTTATGTCATTCTGCTGAAAGGTAGTTTGCAAATGTAATATTGGTCTTTCTATATATAAAACTAAAGCTATGCTCTTTAATTCTTTGGGAAAATGTTCTCCCTGTTTGGCCAATATACAGTTTTGGGCAAGAGCCACAAGTCAGCTTATATATTCCTGATCTATCCGACATCGAACTTTTGTTTATGCAAACAAGTTTTATTAAAGAACCAATTATATGAATGCGAATGAAAGTTCGCAAAAATTTAAAATTTGGGTACCTACCTACTTACAAAATAATCGTATATTTCATTGAAAATGTATGTATGTACGTATGAATTTAATTGAAACAATTGTTCTTCATCTCAAAAAATGTCGAGTTGCAAAATAATTGGTTTTTGGGAACAGAAATATTTTCTGAATCATTTGAATGGAACCGATGGCTTGTGCAATTTTCAATAGTTGTATGAAAATATAGGAATCACATAATAACTTCGTATTTTTATGAAATGTACCGGCGCACAGTCAACTGCTGAGCGCTAATTACAATATGAATAATACGAATATTGTGTTTTATTACGAGTGTGAATAAGTTACAGAGCGGACACTACAATTGGCGACAAGGATTTAAAAAAAGAAAAAATACCAGTAATAACAAAAAAATTAATGATAAGAAAGTAAGCAATATAACATCAGCAATGCTCCATGAAGTGCCGGTCTTCAAAACAGAATAGGGCACGCAAGGAAACAGCTGCTGGTCTTCTGAACAGAAAAGGGCTAATGAAAACTGAATGCCTGTCTTCTAAAGAAGGGGGCAGTGCCGAATTTAAGCATAGGCAACATAGGCAGTTGCTTATGGACCGCCACCACACTACAAAAAATATTAAATTGATGAAAGCTCAGTAGAAACAAAAAAAAATGAGTTTTGTTACAAATAGTTAGACGAAAAACTCCCTTCAGTATTGTATCGAGAAACTATTCGAGAAAAATTCAGCCCCGCAATTTTATACCGAGTCTGGAAAAACAATTATATATACAAGGAAATGCAAGAAAAGCCTTTTCATTCGAAGAACAAAAAACGGTGAGGCTAAAAAACGCTGGTGGTTATGTTTTTCCCCATGCAAAGGGCATCTCTTCTGTTTTGTATGCAAGCTTTTCTCACCCGTACAGTCACAGTTTACCCATGAGGGCTTTTGTGATTGGAGAAATGCCGTCGTACGATTGATTGAACATGAAACCTCGAAAAATCGTCTAAAGGCTTCAATCGATTATAGTGGGCAATCCCAACTAATTGCTCGCATAGATCGAGAACTGTCGGAGCTAATGGAAAAAAGTGTTAAATATTGGCGAGTTCTTAAAAGAGTATTGCGAGTCATAGCTGTTCTTATCGAAAGGGGATTGGCATTTAGAGGGGACAACGAAACTTTCGGATCTCCTTACAACGGCAACTACCTTGGAATATTAGAACTTTTAGCTGATTACGATGTTTTTTCAAAAAAAAACAATTAGAATAACACGGCAACCGTGGACGTGGTCACACAAACTACTTGTCATCCACGATTTGTGGGGAACTGCTAGAAATTTTAGGAAAAGCCTTTTTAAAAAAAATCATTGATCGAGTGAAAACTGCAAAATATTATTTAGTTTCTCTGGACTCGACTCCTGACGAAGGCCAAGTTGACCATTAGTGGTTCGGTTTATTGAGGGGCACGCTCCTGTTGAACATTTTCTTATGTTTATGCCTAACCAGGATCATAAGGCAAAGGATATGTATAAGGGGTTGATTAATTTTCTAGAACAAAACGAGCTGGATCTGAAGAACATTCGTGGACAGTCGTACCAAAATGCTCTGCAATGAGTGGCAGATATAATGGCCTATAAGCATCAATACAAGAAAAAATAGCCTAGGAGCTTGAGTGCCGTGTGTTGGGCATTCACTTAATCTTGTCAAACAATCGGCAACCAGTTTTTGTCTCAGAGCAATAAGTTTCTCTGATTTTTTAGAAGAGCTGTATGTATATTTTACTGCTTCAACTAACAGGTACAAAACAGTTTAGAATAGCTGTATGTATATTTTACTGCTCCGACTAACATGTACAATACAGTTTAGAAGAGATGTATGTATATTTTACTGCTTCAACTAACAGGTACAATACAGTTAGTCGCTGTTTACGAGAAGCAAAAACTGACCAACCTATTCTTGTGCCGAAAAGAACAATAACTCGCTGGTCATGTCAAGTTGAAGCCACTAAATCACTCTTGCGAGGCTATAAAGGTTTTATAAATGCTCTTGATGAAATTATTGAGGACGAAGAAGACATGATGGTATGGCAAAGTTAGAAACAGCTATATATACAGTTTTTGGGATGATATTTTGGGACATATAAAGAAAGTCAGCGAAAACCTACAAAATCCTAAGTTGGACTTGAACACTACTTACTTCATTGAAATCAACCATTGAAAATAAAAGGGACAGTTTTTATGAATATGAAACAAAAGCTTTCGAGGTAGTTGATTGCCGAAACTACGAAGAAAAAAGGAGAAAAACAAAAAAAAAACGTCCGGTTGTCCACTTTAGATTGCCCGCAAGCTTCGGAAGTTCAGTTGTCACCCTCGAACAAATTTAGAACTCAAAGCTACCCCCCAGTTATCTACCAGCTCATGACCGCTCTTCAGAAGAGAATGGACGCGTACTCAATTCTGAATGCACGATTTGGATTTTTGAAAAACTCGACAACTATTTCTGATCAAGAAATTTTGTCTGCCAGCCAAAACTTGGTGAAAACCTACTGTGACGAAGTAGATGATACTCTTGGTAACGAATTCATACATTTTAAACTATTTATAGTCCACTATGAAGAATTTGAACAAAAGAGAAGATAAGAGATTATCTATGAGACATGGATGTATGAATTGTTATGTAAAAACAATGTTAAGGACGGCTTTCCCAACGTTGAGGTAATTCTGAAAATTTATCTCACACTAATGATGACAAATTGTACGACTGAAAGATCCTTTTCGAAACTGAAACTTATAAAAAAATAAACTCCGAAGTTCCATGACCGAGGACAGATTAAATATTTTGGCTCTCCTTAGTTTAGAGAGTGATGTTTTGAGGGAAACAGACTTCCACGATAATATCGATACGTTCATTAATGTCAAAATCAGACGAAAAATAATTTATCGTGCAGGTACCTCTAGTTTAATTTTGAATAAATTTTATGTTAGCCAATTCATTCAGGTGCTCCCTTCTTCAGCTTGACCTCCATAGAAACTTTCAACAGTTAACCACAAACGATTTGAGGGCCTCCACCACATGCTCTGCCTATGGGCCGCCGAAGTCTAAATCCGGCGCTGGAAGGGGGCATGTAAAATTGAGGCAATGATGCTGGTCTTAGTAGAAAAGAGCAAGGAAACATAAGTGAAATCTATCGATTTTCTAGAAAGAAAAGGGCAGAGGAATAAGTTGGTCTTCTGTAATGACAAGGGCACAAGAAAAAATACATATATTAAACAAGGAACAAGCAATGAGAAAATTAAATACATCAGTGATGTTATATGGAAAATACCTAGAGGGAGTTCAAAGGAACAGAAAATGAAAAGGGCACTAAAAAAATCATTTATTGAAAAATGAACAAGCATGTATTCAGGAAATGAATGAAATACACCAGTGGCATTGTATGGAAAATAGAGGGAGTTTAAAGGAACAAGCTGGTCTTCTATAATAAAAAGGGCACAAGAAAAAACAACATTTTTTAACCAAGGAATAAGAATGTATTCAGAAAATGAAATACACCAACGACGTTTTATGGAAAATAGAGAGAGTTCAGCATTCGCTATGAAAACAGAAATATAGTTGTATACATTATGTGGCTACGATGTACGTGTGTTTAAAAGTAATTGATTCAGGGAGATCTCGTAAAATAATGGCAAATTGTTTCGGAAAATTTTGATAGCGACGGAGATGCTAGTTCTGTGGGACTACGATTGCAAAAGTGGAAGAGGGATTTGCATATATATTCAGATGCCGCTTATATAAAAGAACCCTTGAAGAAAGGGGCCGTACTTTTACATTCTGGAGGTTTTCTACTCCAAGAAAATTATAACTTACCCCGTGCCAACGTAGAGGAGTCGGATGAGGATGGAAATGACGTGTGTACCATGGCTATTTCGAAGTTGAACAAGTATTTCTCACCCAAACAGAGCAAGGTTATGAAAAACATTTGTTGAAACTATTTAAATAGGAAATTGAAGAGAAATTTGAAAAATTCTCACTAAGACTTTGTTACCAAGCTGAGAAATGTCAACTCAATAATTTGGAGAAACAGCTTATTGACCAAAAAATGTTGATCTGTAGATTTGAGAAAGAAGATTTTGGCTGCGGGGGTTGCAATTACCTTGAGTACGATCATCGCTGAAGCGAATTCATTGGAAGTCACCGAGAGATAATAATCAGAATTTAAGGATCAACCTGCTACAAGTTCTACGAGTAATATTAACATTATGGCGTCATACAGTATTGAAAGATACACAAAAAAATACCTTCTATGTGGTCTGGAAGAAAGAAAAGGCAACCACCATAAATGCATTGCAAGAAATGTAATCTATCGGCGATGTAATCGAAAGGGATATTTTGCTAAATATTGTTCCAGCAAAAGAACGTTTCCTGCTTCAACAGGTGAACCCGAAGACAAAACAATAGGTGTCAAGCAAAAGGTTCAGACCATCCATTCCAGCCGAAGTCGACTGTGTCGAAGAGAAGAACGTGTTTCATATTGATAACGATGATTCAGTTGAATGCAAGGTAGGTGGGTGGAAGAGTAAAAATATTAATAGACTCGGGTAGTAAATGTGATATTTCTGGGAGAAATCTTAGGAACAGCTGAATAAATCGGAGTTGAAGTGTGGGACCAAATACAGAATCCAAACAAGATTATCTACGCTAATGGCGCCTCGAAGGGTCCTTAATAAATTATAGGATCATTTGAGTTAGTTACTCAAATACTTGACCAAAAAGAGATTGTAACTTTTTATGTAATCAAAAATGGCAAACGAAACTTATGGGGAAACACACAGCGATTTCTTAAAATGTTCCCATAATTGAGTATCAACAATGTAAATGCGTTATCATCATTTCAAAAAAGTTGAGTTTGTTGTCAAATAGATAGGCAGATATCTCCAGTCAGTTAATCCTAAAGAAGGATACCCTTACCGCTGGAATCAAAAATCAATAAAAAATTGACGAATTGATTAAATTAGATGTAATCGAGGGGGTGAAAGGTCCATTGAAATGAGTATTGATATGAGAAGGCCTAAAAGGGCAATACTAAGAGAAAATTGCCCCCTCCCGACAATAGATTCTCTTTTGCCACACCATCGTAGGACAAAGTATTTTCCATGCTGGATACAAAGAATGCTTTTCATCAAATTGAAATTTTCCCTGAATCGCATATATGTAACTACATTTATCAGTAGCAGAGGACTATGAAGGTATAAGAGATTATTATTTATGATAAATACAGCTCCGGAAATCTTTCAAAAAAAAACTATGGAAAAACAGAAAAACTCCTCTGCCTTGCGAGAGTACTATAAATTTAATTGATGATATACTCGTATATATGGAAAAAATGAGGAGGGGCATGATAACAGATTAAAAAAACGTTAGAAATATTGAAACTCAATGATGTTTCATTAAATCGAAACAAATGTATTTTTATAGTTTCAAACATCAAATTTCTTTGTGAAAAAATCAGAACTCGATCCACAATTGACGAAGTACATAGTTTCTTAACACTAGGCAAATGGATCCCAAATTTGACAACTCTTACATAGCTTTTGAGAAATTTATTGAGACTGAAATTATCTAAACATACGAATATCGAAAAATATTGGGGAAGAGAAAAAAGTAACAGATTTCAATAGTTAAAAGATTCGCTATCAAATATACCCACTCAGGTCATACCGGACGCAAGTCCGGTATCATTGGGGGCTGTTCTTATTCAATTCGATAATAACGGATCGAGAATAATTGCATATGAAAACAACAGATCTGGAAAAACGTTATTGTCAAACTGAAAAGGAAGCATTGGTCTTGGTTTGGGCAGTAGAACACTTCAAAATATATCTAGATGGAAAGGAATCTTTCGAATACTCATAGTCGATCACAAACCATTAGAAGTGATATTTGGACCATGGTCACATTTATGCGCGGTGGGTTTTACGAATGTAGTCTTTTAGGTATCGAGTTGTATTTCGGCCAAGTATAACAAATATAGCTGGGCCATTGTCACGGCTTTGTCAAACTAATACAAGTTACTTATCCATTCGAACCATATGATTTTTTTCATCAACTCGTTGAGTACGCACGACCAGTAGCTATTACATTGAATGAAATTCGAGAAAAATTGGAATGCGATGAAGAAATGTACAAATTGAAAGATGGAATACAAAATAATATTTGGGATGAATCTATCAAATACTGCGAAGAATTCAAAGAAGAGTTTTGTATTAGCAATAGTACTTTATTACGAGGCACCAAAATTGTCATACCACTTGAATTAAGGCAATGCGTGTTGAATTCTGCGCATGAAGGAGATCCTGGAATGGTTGCAATGAAAGGCAGACTCAGAACGAAAGAATGGTGGCCAAAAATCGATGAACATGTAGAAAAATTTGTGAAATCATGTAAGGGCTGCACTTTGATTTCGAATCCAACCATACCACAACCTATGAAAAGAAGAGAAATTGTCTATGGGACTATCGGTAGATGTAGCTATCGACTTTATGAGACCTCTACCAAGTAGAGATTACCTTTTGTTATTATTGATTATTCTAGTCGAAATAAAGAAATCAAAATAATGAAAATCCATTCTTCATCGAATACCTACTATCAAAGCACTCAAGGAAATATTTTCGAGATTGAGTTTTCCTGTTTCTTTAACATTATTTAATGAAAAAGAGTATTTCAGAGAAGAAATGAAAACGTTCTACACGAAAATGCTATAAAAATTCATCATACAATACCATATTGGCCTCAAATGAATGGTGAAGTGGAACGCCAAAACAGAGCGAGATATACTCAAAATATTGAAGATCAGCCAGGGACTTTGAAACAACTGGCAACTGGAATTATGGGATTACCAGATTATGTACAACAGTACACCCCATACGGTTACTGACAAAACGCCTTGTGAGATATTCCATAAAACACAATTCAGTGATAAGATTCAGAGTAAATTTTTTAATATGGATCACCAACTTATAAACTAACAAACTAGAGACAGAGATTTGAAAAGAAAAAAGAAAAGAATATGGTGACAGGAAAAGAAGAGCTACGGAAAATATAGATATCAATGTAGGTGACAAGGTATATCAGAAAAATTTGACGACGGCAAACAATACATACGGTAGTTAGCAAATAAGGGGGTGATGTGGTTAATAGATAAGATGATTCGGGACATGAGTACAGAAGAAATGTTTTCCACCTTAAGAGAGTAGAAAGAAAATGGAAGGTATGTAATGAGTATAACTGCGCACCTCAGGGTTCCGTTAAATCAAACAAAGACTGACATAGCTCTTCACATTTCAAGTCAAGTATTTATACTCCCTCGATTACCTTTGCTATATTTGAATCTTTTATTTGCAGGATTTTTAGGAGCTACGTGGGTTCAAGATGTACCATTAGTTATATTTATCTACAATTATCTTAAGTTATGTTAAACTTTGGAAAAATTGTAATTGAATATATTTGATTGAAAAAAAGCAGTGATGTAAGATATGACTAATATAAATAAAGAAGCAAATTAGATGATTGCATAAGGCATATCAAAAAAAAAATTATTAGTCAGTTAATCGGTCATACTCAAACTGCTGAGCGGTAACTACAATACGAATATTGCGTATAATTACGAATATGAATAAGTGAAGTGTTACAGGGTGGACACTACAGTAGTGAAGGTCAAAATGGCGTTCCATAGCTTCATTTATTTGTTAATTCGTGAAAATGTTGAAATCGGACACCTGCTAACGGTTCATTGTCCGATAAGACATGTAAGATCTGCTTATCCCAGGTCCATAGAGTTTAACTTCGGTTGAATCCCAAAAAAAACCCTTGACCCACCACCACCATAAAACCTTCTTTATAGGCCAGAGTAACGACAGTACCTATCTAGTGTTAAAGTCACTTTCAACAAATTTTCCGTCGACAAGTAAATACTAATAAAATAACTATTTTTCAATGAAATCATATAGTTTTATACAAATCTTCACAAAATATAGAAGTATTGTAGACAATTTACAACTCTCAAAAATGACAACATGAAAATGATATTTTCAATATCAACAATTTTGTGACTCATCTGGTTTTGAAAATGGACCCTCATATATTATGATAGTATAATCCAGTCTTTTCGATTTTCAGTATTGATTACATACAGAACAGAAACATTTTGTTATTTTATTCTTCCAAAATAATAAAACTGAATTTGAAATAAAAATTGAAAATAATACTATTAGGTATTTCCAATATCCCAGACATTGGAAGAAGAGACTTCAAGCAGAATAAATGTTTATAGAACATTTCATTTGGCGAAAAAATGTTTTCGAGTATCCGAACCTTAACTGGTCCCTAAACACTTCATAATACAGTTTTTCTTTTTTTAAGGTAGTGCAATTGAATGTGATGTAATGCCAGTCTAACTTGGATGTCTATGGTCACTTGCAGTAAAAAAAGTAAAAATGAAATAAAAGGAAGAAGACGAAGCGGTTACGTGTACAGGTTAGACGATGTAACTTTATTTTCAAATTCTTTTTGGGTTTTTCAAAATTTAGATATCGACAAAACATTGGGACTCAAAGGAAATATCAAAAAATGGGCCAGGCCGTTAGCAAAAGCTTTGACATTTCTTCCAATGAATACTGTTTAAGATTCATTGGAAAAGAAACCATAGTAGCCAATGATCCCTTCTGGAATCGTTTTTTAGCCTTCAATATCACCCCACCAATGACAATGTAAGTAAATATGTAAAACCGATAACGTTGAGGTGAAAGAAACTAATTTTCAGAAACGAACAGCTAGCTATCGAATCAAAAATCGAACCTTTATGTCAGGAGCTGTTGAAGAATAATTTGAGTTCTGGAAACTTCAATTCCCTCATTCAATGTTTCCTCACAAAGTCAACTGAGTTATTATCTGCTACAAATTCTAATGCGTAAGATAGTTCATGAAAAATTATGTTTTGTTTCAACAATGTATTTCTAGGGAGCTTTTTAACTGGCAACTTTTCAACACCATCTTTACGATACGTTGCGTTTTAAAGTTCATGACTGAAATTCTTCCTGAAGAAGAGCTGATGAAACATATTGAGTTTAAGGGAAGTGGGAACTATGTAGAGTCCTTTATTGGCACATTGGTGGGCATAATAGTGGATGTACCAGTCGAAGACTCGACTTATCTCATTCATTTGGAAGCTTTGACTTGTTTATTGGTGTGCCTATCTGTTCAGTTTCATTCTGGTGGCAGATCGGATCAAAGTATGATATACAGACTTATCATGAGAGGCAAGCATGTTATACATGCCCCAGTTTTGGTGAAAAGTTTACTGACAAATTTTATCAGCCAAGGGAAGTTACCCCCTGGATATGGTGGGAATCATGGCCACAGCATAGTTCTAGGTGAGATTTTGATAAAACTTTGATATCTAGGTTCTCTCCAAAACATGTGAATATTTTTCATTATTGTTACTTATACTGCATTATTGGTAAAATTGTAAAATTTTGGATAGGCTGCACCCTGTGATTTTGAAAAAATTTTTGATGCACTTACATGTTTTGGCTTCTAGATTATTATTCCGAAAGGAAAAATCTACTCACTCCAGAGTTACAAAAATTGCAGCTTTGCTGCCTTCTTTTTTCATAATACAAACTATAATAAATATAGTTTAAAAAACTAAAAAACACGCTTTTAAAGAACATCGAACTAAAAAGTTGAAAATATTTCTTAAAATGAGCTCAAAACAATAATGAACGAAAAATGCTAGTATTATTGTGAAAAAAGCGATGGGCGCTTGATATACAAAAACTATGGCACAAAGCGCCCATGCTTTTTTCATAATAATATTAATATTTTTCGTTTGTTATTGTTTTAAGCTTATTTTTAACTTTTTTGTTCGCTGTTTTTTAAAAGTGTGTTTTTTATTTTTTTTTTACTATATTAATTTTTCATTTTTTAGTTTCGTATGCTATAAAAGCGTGTTTTTTTAGTCTTTTTAAACTATATTTATTTTATCTAAACTTTGGGATCAATCAGTCGTATACTGTTTAGAAAAATGACCATTGATATTTTCCGATTCTGGAGAGGGAGACTGAAAATCAGCTACCAAGTTCAAGGAAGGCAACAGGCGCGCAAAGGAGGATTACAAATGAGGCAGCAGGCGCACGAGTTGATAAAAAAAAAATACTTTTTTCAAATGAAGAAATACATGTAAAGTGAGTTCGAAATATATCAAGGAGGTTATGTACAGCGCCATTTGCTCGCGAATAGATCAAGTAATAATGTCGATACATCAAGGAGGTTACATACAGCGCCATCTGCCCGCGAATAGATCAAGCAATAATGTTGATAATTCTGTTAAATATAGATACCCAGTTTGAGAGTTACAAACAAACATACATACATACATACAAGTGAAGTTATTGAAAGAGTATTAAAAAAAAAAACCAATATTTATTCACGTCTTATTTCACTTCCTTTGACACTTTTCAGTTCAATAATTAACATTTTTTTCTACAAAAAACTTGATAAATTTCAAATCCAAGTCAAGTGCTTTTTGTTTTCATTGTTGATATCTTCAATTATTTTTTGATACTATATTAAGTACTTGTTAGATTAGATTAGATTTGAATTTTTTATTGCTCAGGTTATTACACCTTAGTGCTATAAGTCAATAATGTATAAAATAAATGTAAATTACAATTAAAATTACCAAAAAGAAGTAGGTAGTTCATAAAAATTGTATATGATACAAGCACAAAGTAAAGTAAATAAATATATAAATGCAAAAATAAAAATGTAAAAATAAAGATACATAGAGACAGTACCTACATTGACGATGGTCACTGTAAAGCTGAAGTCAGACACATCATAGTAAGCATTCTCTGGAGATGTTTTTTTAGTTTCCGTTTGAAATTAGTGAGGGTTGCATTTTTCATTGATTGGGGCAGTGAGTTGTACAATGATATGTATGAGTTACATCTCCTTGATATTTCTAGTCTTTAGTTTGGTGCTTATATATTAACCTTCAGTTATGAAGTCGACTAATTCAAGCACTGCTTTCGACGTGCTTCTTCCTTTCCTGAATCCAAACTGTTTATCTGTCAAGATATTT
>WOGO01001794.1:3017-17201 GCA_015342085.1 Leptinotarsa defecta
GTTCTAAGTATTTGTTACCCAATTCCACTATTCTTCTGTTTTCCATAACTGCTTGACGTTTGTTTATTATTTCAAATCTAAATCCTAGTTTCTTTATCCAATTCTGAAGAGTTTTGTCACATCAGCTCACGTTCGGCTTTCTATGTATTGGTTTTTTTGGTCTTTGAGAGTGCCGCCACTTCGAATATGCACAATATCGTTTACTTCGACTATACCAACTATCGATTTATCTGTTCTCGAAAAAATTGATTTTCTAATCCTTCGTAAAAAAGTAACTAAAACAGAAGATAGAGTAAAAACAGATAAAATTTGATCTATCAGATTATCTGCCGTACCACCGATAATATACCCGAAAGTAGCAATACACACCGGACGCGAAAGCTTTTTTGAATTTTTTTATTGAACCTGCATTTCGTAAAGTTTTAGGTACAGGTTTTTCTTTAAGGTCATACGTTTATTTTTCTGTGATTTTGTGTTTCATGTTTTTCGATCGTATTTTTGACATGAACCTCACGCAACAACTTAACTGGGTTGGCAACGCTGATGGAGAGAGAGAGCTCACAAGATATTCGACGCAACTATGTAGCCGACGACTTTGATATAACGCACTATAAAATAAAAGTATGCTGCACCTGGTACGCGATGCTGCGAAAATAAATCAGATGGAATTAATTGCGTAGGTAGCAGAGAATTGTCTTCGGTCTTATAGGTTATCTGTGTTGGTATTTCGTTTTGAAAAAGTAACGTGACGAGATGAAGAGCGATAAGGCGGACGTGAACTTTCTATGAGTGTATATATACGAGAGGATTGAAAGATATATTTTTATTTGATGTTGTTATGCACTTTTGTGAACTGCCGTAGAAGTTGTTTAATCTTAATTGTCTGATAATAAATACAGCTTATGTTAGGAATGAATTGTAGAGATTTTGATGATGCTTTCAAATCATTACCGCCTCAAAATTAAATAAGGGGAACATTAGATAAAATTTTAAGACAACCGAATCAAAGGTTTCAATAGGTAAGAAATAACATCTGCAATTTATACCAAATTGTCTTCCAAAAACTTGTTCCCTTTTTCTAAAGTGACTCTTTTGCTATTTTAATACCGGCATTTAGCAAAAAAAGTGAAATTGAACTGTTTCTCTAGCATAAAATGAATCCATTGAAAAAACTTTTCACATACCAGAACAAAAATAGTGACTTTCAAAGCGTGTTTCGCTAACCAAGTTAACATAATCAGGATAACCGTTTTTGCTGAATATTTCTTCTATGTCTATTGAAGAAGAATTCCATTTTGAGTTTTTCTATAATCCAATATATAAAAATGGATGTTTGTTGGTTGGTTTGTAAGTGATAAACTTTACATTGCTCAACCTATAGTGATGAAACTTGGCATGTATATTCCAATTGAGTATACGAGGAAACATTACCTCTACGTTATATACACCATTGGTCCTTTCGATCACAACCTAAGAGTCCAGATTTTATTTTCTTTAGTCGTGACGTGAAAACCTACGTTTTTTTAACGTATATATAGTTTCATATGATATTGTGGATCATTTCAGATGTGTACGATATTTTATTCTATGTAAACAAGTTATACATCAGTCGAACGCTACAAGCGATTGTTTCATTCGGCCGATGACCATCTTTATCGAGTGGAGCACACGACCTGGAACCGAGATCCGCCTGATTAGGTCCAATTTAAATAAATAAAGTACGAAACGTGGATCTAGTCATTCGTGTTATATTCAACATTCAAATTACTGTTCATCTGACCCAGTTACGTGTTCCATTCTACCAAAGATAGTCTAAATTACAAGTTGAAAATGTTTCCTTATGGGGATGCTCCAACGTCTCCGTCTTCTCCTGTATGATTACCGTAATATTCGACATGTCGTACAAACCGCTCATCAAGATGAAAGTGACTCTTTTATGATCGACGAAAAATGGCGGTTACGATTTGAATAGTGATCGCAAAAATAATTTTTGCGGAAATACGAACCGCTTCAATGCATGCCATTACGTGGTACCGCCTCGATATTCATTTATGTATCGAATAATGACACGATTGAATGTTTTCGTGAGACTTATCTCGATATCTGTTATTTTTGTATTATCTTCATAACGACATAAGGCATACATTTGGTGGACGGATGCTGCAATTCGAACAACCGATCTTTCTATATATTACGTAATAAACCAGGTGACACCTTTATGAAATTTGATGCGGTTTGAGGGGCAGGCCTACTTTAATTTTTTAATATTTTTTGATACAATAAAATAAAAGTTTTGAGTTCAAATCGATTGCAACTTGTGCAAGAAACGCCAAGGTTTCTGTTAATTTTAAAAAGATAGATGAATCATTTTTTTCAGAAATGGCAATTTCATAGTAAGATTTGTTCAATATGAAATGAAAAATTATCATAATATTTGGAGAAAAGTCTCATCATTTTATAACTGCTCAAGAGTAAAGAACACCCAATTTTTACCTGACAATTTCAAAGTCAAAAATTCAGTATGATCCATATTATGTCCAAAAAGGACATTGCAATCTTTAAATAAACCAAATGATAGGAAAACAATTTTAATATATTTCAGTGTTGAAAAAGTCATTGACTATACGAGGTCCGGCTATTAAATAACAAAACTGCGTTATAGTTTTTATGCAGTGGCGGTTTGAAACGATCGTATTTTTTCTTCGTACCGAAAAACAGGAGCAAAGTATCAATTTCAAATTTCTCGTTAAATTGAAAAAACTCCGACTGAGTGCTGTAAATTGTTGCAAGAGACCTATGGGGACAATTCTCTTATCTCGTGCGCGTGTTTTGTGTGTTGTAAGCGCTTCAGTGAGGGCCGAGAGAGCAAGAAAGTCCAAATCAAAATTCATGACAATGTTGATCGTTTTTCCAGACATTAACGGTATCGTGATGACTGAATGGGTTCCAGAGGGTCAGACTGACAATCAGAATCACCATTTGTCAGTTTTGGCAACACTGCGAGAACGAGTTCGTAAGAAACGTTCCGAGTTGTAGATTTTGCACCAGGACAACGCACCTGCCCATAACGCGCTATCTATGAAGCGGTATTTGACCAATAAACGCACTCCATTGGTTGAACATGCGCCGTACTCGCCAGATTTGGCACCGAGCGACTTTTTTGTTTCCGAAGATAAAATCTGCTTTGAAAGGGACCCGATTTGAGTCGATGGAAGCCGTGAAACAAAAAAACGGCAGAACTCCTAAAGGCCTTCGCCAAAGAAGACTTCCAGCACTGATTCGATCCATGGAAAACACGTATGGAAAGGTGTGTGGTGTGCGGAGGGGAGTATATTGAAGGGGAGCATTCGAAAGTAGAATAATTTTTATTATAAAACCCTTTTTCGTAACCAGTCTCGTTAATTAATAGTCGGACCTCGTATATTGAAACCTGATTTCGAATATTTATTTTTAATAGGATTTCAATATCAAATATGAAATCACAGCAACCTATTTTGAAAACTATTTTTTCACATTTCCTCAAATATTTTCTTGATTCATCAAATTTGGACACTATATGTCATTTTATTCAAATAACTGTCTCAAATCTCTTTTCATCAATAGTATGAGATATATCCGATAGATGAAAGTAAACTTTTCAGAATGACGTTTATGCATAGCACCGTTTTGCTAATTGGTTAATATTTAAATGAAATTCCTCCCTGCTGAGTATCCGCATTGAAAATACATCTTCATTACACACTTCTTATAATACCAGAAGTTGTTTTTAAATCGATATTGCCTATTTGCGTACTTAAAACATCATTTTTCGATTTGTCTCCTTTCAAACCAATTATTTCTAATTCCCACCGTTTGACATGAAAAAGAAATTACTTTTTTCAGTTCTCCATCGATTGCATAGTTCATTTGAATTTTATGATTTCCATTAAAGTGTAATGTTAGAAGTGTAGCGTTTTATGTATATACCTCCAGTTTAATAATGTTATTAAACTCGTTTCTTTACAAGCAGGTCTCTATTGCGTAAGCTTCTGATTTTCGCACGAAGGAATCAGCCCTAAAATGAAGCCTTCATTCTGATATAATTCATATTTATATAACATTTCATTGTGAGATTTTCACTAGATAGTTTGCAAAACCGCAAATATCCGGTTATTTGTGGTTTTGCGGTTACTTGTGGTTTTTCAAACTGTGTAGTGAAAATTTCACGATAAAGTATTATTTGAATGAGTTATGGATTTTCGTCAAGTATCGGCCATCACATAACTGATTTAATTATCATCAAAATTCAAACAAGTGCTTAATTAAATATGTTATGGAGGTCTAAATTAGTTGTATTTCCATTTTACACCAGTTCAAAAATATATATTTACTTTCAAAAATTGTTTCTATATTTCTTTTTACAGTAAATGTACACCGCAAAAATGTTTTTGATCATTCCACGTGCTTTTTATTGTTAATTCACTTATATATATCCAAGCCGAATTTTCAAATGCACTTTTCCACTAAAATACCTTAAAAATATTAGTTGACTTAAACTGCATTGGAAAAACTAAAATGTAGGAATCACACGTTAAAAGGTAAGACCTCGTTAATCCTTAGCTCGCACAAGTTTCGACTTTTGAGGGTTGTCGTTCGTGCGACAGCTGGTTAACAGAAAAGAACATTTTAAACACTTTTTAAAGTGAAGTTACTAAATCCAGGCTGGTAGGCCGTGTTCGAATAGAACTTGTAGTTCCAAAAGTTTCGTCTGCAACTGCGGCAGATCCTATCATTGATATGTGTGTTGACTGCGAGGACGAAGGTTATATTTCGAAGTCTCGGCAACTACTGATCATCCCGAAT
Organism: Leptinotarsa defecta; assembly: GCA_015342085.1. NCBI lineage: Eukaryota > Metazoa > Arthropoda > Insecta > Coleoptera > Chrysomelidae > Leptinotarsa > Leptinotarsa defecta. The sequence continues at coordinate 7,860 of WOGO01001794.1, forward strand.
TTTTTTTTCTAGTTATGACTCCGGCCGTGAAAGTCTTATTCTAGGTTTGTTCTGGTTCTACGAAATTCGGGTTCTAGGACGTCAGGATTATTCGCAGTTGAAATGGAGTGTTCTGGTTTACGGAGGATAAGTTCGGATTGAGGAATTCTTTGTTCTGATTTCGTCTGCGAAATGATCCTAAACTGTCTTGAACCGTACCGAATCGTTCTTGCTCTCGAGGTTGAACTGTTGAGAATTGTTCCCGTTGCTCATGCTCATTCATGTGGAAATTTGTTTGGGCTATTTTCTAGGATGTTTTTTCATTTATTTGATGTGAATAATTGATGATTGAGGTTAGTTAACATTTGAACTGACTACAGGGATACGCTACATAACAAAATGGACATGATCAACAGTATTTTATCGTCCTCATCTCTTCATATATGCGATAGGTGGCACAGCGGTCTCTTCAAAATGTGTTTTGGTTTAACCAAGTGTCCGAGACTATTTCGGACTGTTTGAGATTTTTTGCTTCTACGCATCATGTCTTGCGTAGTTTCCAAACAATTTCGGATGTTAGAACTAGAATAAACCTTCTTATATTTACCAAACTAATATATTCAAACAGAAATAAAATTATGCGTATACAGATTTTAATAGACTCTTTCAGAAAGATTCTGGACATGCTCTTGGAAATATTTATTTTAACGATTGACAAATATACCTCAAAATTATTCTTTGAACATTTTTTTGTGGAGGACTCAATATTTTATTCTGTTTTTTTTTGAGTTCATAACCTTCCACAATCTGAAAAAATAAAGATAAATCAATAGAGAATCTGCTGAAGCGTAGTAAAGGGCAAACTGTAAAGTTCACCCTGAAAACCTACTGCGTAATTGAAACTACTGGAAAGTCTAATTAGTCGGTAACTTGTCCTATCCATAAATTTTGCCTACAAATTGAATTTTCAATTGAAAAAATTGAATATTGATACTTAGCTTTAAGTGGTAGACGTTTCGGAAAACAACCCTTTTCCGTTTTCAAAACCTGTATATATTCACTGTGAAAATCCCACCTAAAAGTGTGAGATTTCCAATTTCGTTTTACACAAGTTAAAGAATTTTTTCAACATTCACGATTTGGAAAATTTACAAATTAAATTTGTTAAATTTTTTAATTTACCTATCAGAATATCAGCAATTTACTGGTAATTGAGAAAATATTACGGATTCAGACACGAAGAGTGGAAATTTTTCACTTCCACTGTACTGATAATAATATTTTGAGTGAGCATAAGTTATTAACTTTTTTCAATATTTGTAATAGGTATTAAAAAATGAAGGTTAGAAACTGGTTACTGGAAAAGTAGCACTGTTCGTATTTGTCCAAAAAATACAACTACTTCACCCTTATTTTTATGTTTAAGGCATAGAAATAATAGTTATTGAGTGATCAACTTTTTTGATATAAGAACATTAGCTTGCACAGCCGGAGTCACGGTTAGAGAGAACAAAATGGGGGCTCTAACCTTTATGTTGTTTATTCGAATTATTCTGTTAATTATAACGGTATAAATTCCATCATGATTTCATTGAGTTACAAAAATGACCATAACTTACATATCCGTTGAAACTCTGTTGGGAAATTTATAATCCTGACACAACATCTGGCTGAAACTTTTGGAAATATAGTAAAGAGTTTAATGCAGACAGGCTGCATTTGCGGCAATGATGGACCCAAAAGTAACATCGGGAATGTCTTATATTGGCCCAGAACCAGCTGAGGGGATACCAAAATCTATGAAAAATATAAAACATAAAGACTACCAGGAGATCTTCATGAAGGAATCGTCTGAAAAAATGAACCTAAGAGCTGCTCCAACACATAGATCGGCTCAGAGTAATTACACAAGTACTCATAGGACAATGTCTATTTAGAGGACACCCGAAAGTAGTAGGCTGTACAACAGAGACCTTGGCTGCCGATAACGTAGCAAAGGAGCAGAGATAGCTCGTAATATTTCATGCAAATGTGAAGCACTGGATCACAGGAGGCAAACAATTTATGGACAGTCCAGAGTGTCCTCCAATAAATCCTTTCTGGTTGTAGTGGAGGTTCGAATAGACCCACTTACTTGAAACTCAGAAGAATCTTCCAGGTAATTTTTTTTTAATGTGAAAAAATATTTCATTAGTAAAGGCATTGATAGCTGTTTAATGAGTGGAAACAGTAAAACAGAATCTCGGAGAACTTTGTCGCTCTGTGCGTAATTAATCTTCAAACCTATCAGTTTTTCAGGCGTTCGTCATGCTGGAGGAGACGGGTAATTTCGTCTCTTGAAAATAGGATATATAAAATGAGAAGCGAAAGTATCTCAGAGGCAAAAGCATGGAAATGACAAGGTTACTATCCAGCTATGACCGAGTGACGAGAAGTGAAGGAAAAATTAATAAAATATTACTTTATTTACATTTACGTCCCGCTGCGAGGAGGGCCAGAGTAGTAATTTGATGTGTACGCGGGTATTTTTCGGCTGGATCCGACATTTATATATAGTTAATAGGACATGATTTGGACGAGTTCATTAATAGCCGAATTAAATTTCAGTTTTGAAACGTCGAAAACATTAATCGTATCAAAATATACCAGTTAGAAAATCATTCATTACTGAAGTCAGGATGGGTTTGAAATAGGTTTATACACTAAGCAACTGTCGTCTCTCCACGAATATATAACTTATGAAGGGGTCTCACCTTGTATAGTGCGATTCCTAGCCCGAATACATATTAAAGACAAAGCTCGGCATCTGACTAACGAATAAAAGAGCATATGCGTAAGTATACTAAAATATTCAGCAAGTTGTAGAGGCAAGTTGTAGAATAGAATCGATGTATGTTTCTCTGTAGTGATTGATTAGACTCCAAACTCTTAATAGTGGTTGTGATATCAATTATTGGTCTTTAATCGATTTTACGAGTTATTTTCTAGTAGCTGCTTTGTTGTATGCCATAAATAAATACCTAAGTACATCAGATTGGTCATTTTGGCAAAACGTTTTGTAAAATTGAAACTCCATTTAAGGAAATATCAATTCCCTCTTTATGTCTTCAACATAATTGTCATTTTTCTTTAGAGGATAATAACGTAACTGTTTCGAATCAATAAAGAAAACGTCTCGGAAAGTTCATAAAATTATTCAGAAAAATAGGAAAAACAACGGCAGACAACAATCCTTTGGATATGGTTGTTTTTATTGAACATTAGACATATTTGTCGTTTGCCGCAGATAAGGTGAAGTCCTGGAAAACAAAAAGTATCATATAAATAAATACCTTTGCATTATTTTAATTCCAAAAAGAAATCCCGCCAGAACATTCAGCTTTTGAAGCACTTGACTGTTCTCTTTCCTATAATACGGGGATATTCTTCATTCCAAAAGCGGAATTTCTGTCTGTTCGTTTAGGTGGCCGTTCAATCGAACTCAACAAACTAAACCTGCTGAGCTGTATATAGTTCACGAAAGATGTGAATTCACTTCACCCAAAAAAACACCTATTTACAATGCATTCCAGTTAAAATGAACAACCTTGAATGAGTCATTCGGTATTGAAACTAAAAAAATGCCAAAAAACGTCAACTTTAGTTTTCAGGGTCTATTAGGTCCCCATTAGATTGAGGAAAATGTACCATGGTCTCTCAACCTTGTAGAGGATTATTCTTCACAAAAACATTTGAATTAATTCAAATGTTTCAATAGGTGTGAGCCACAATAAACACTCGCAGATTGCAGTTTTTAAAAAAGGGGTCAAAATAATATTAAAATGTAAATACTGCAGCTTGTTTTGAATTGACACGAGATCTAAAACCTTCAATGCTAAATATTCCCGACTAAGTGAATGAAAATTTCATCTTGATCTCTATCGTGACCCTCTACAGCAAAATCTTGAATAAACATAATTTTGTAAAGGTTAAACTCATTCACGGACCTTCTGAAGTGATATTGAGGCATGTATTGCAAATTAACCAATAACATCAGCTAGTGCACCTTCTTAAAGAATCTTTTCTTAATTATATTTTTGTTTTGTTTTGATTCCAATTATAGCTTACAGAACATTTGTGAAACTTTACCGAATATTGAATAATTTTCAGAAAAATGTATCTTAATATAGTACCGTCGTAAGATTCTTATCATTTTGTCTTCCCAATTTCTACTCTATTTATTTCTATTGTTAGATTGCCTTTCCTATCCTATACTCCGGTCAAACGTTACACGTCACCCAGGTCATTCTTTGCCAACTCACCTGTTTTGTATTCATGGCAAGATATCTAGAAGGCTTCCCGCTTCTTAAAAAAATATCCAATGGTATTGTATGTTAGGATCCGTTCGTATATATTTATTGTTTTGGATTCCAAAGGTAATTACGATTTATTGTTGTCATAAAAGATATTAATGTGAACTTCTTTCGCGATTTATGTAATAGTTCACCACAAAGCAAGCATTAATGCTGTAATGCCCGCTTTGATTGAAAGTATGCCTTTTCAATACGGTAGTAGGAATTTAATGGTGATGTTTCAAATGGAAATCCTCATCGTTTAGTTGAATAGTTTTTATAGCATCTTCTATCTTGGGGAGGTATTGAGTGCTTATGAGGTTTACGCTGTCAGAAAATGAGCTTGACACAAACGACGAGGGTATCTACTAATCTGGAAAGCAGTGGGAGGATCAGGGTTTTTGTGACTTACGTTCAAAAATATAAAAATCTCTTATATCTGTTGGTCATTTATTAATGTGCTCTTCGTTCGAGATAATTACTACATTCTTGAGAAGATTGTGAGGGTGAAATTTAGTTTAGAAAATTATGGAATATTTTGTCTCAGTATCCTCAGGATCGGAGTAGATAATTGTAGGTCTCATTTTGCGCCATTGTTTTTTGAAAGACGCATAAAAGGCAAACATGTTAGGTGAGTAGACAGTAAAAATATATGTTATGCTCTACTGTAAGAGTTGAAAACTTTTGTGGAAAATGGCTTGCAACAATTAACAACTTTTCCTGCCTGAAAGATCATGAACTCTTGATGGACGTGACAGACTACAAACTCCTCAACCAGTTCTCATAATGTAAATTGCTGTTGAATATTGGAACATTCTAACCTGTCTCGTAGGTACTCAATAGCAGCTGCTGTCCATGTCGAACCCTTTCGTTTCAAATCGACATGATCTTTTTTTATTTCACCTTTTTGCAATACTAAAATCAAAATAAATATTCGATAAACAATAGTTAAACCAACTTTTAATTGGAGAGAACATTGGACAATGTGTATATATACTTCAAGTAAAATATAATTGCAGAGATCCTTCATTTTGATTTGAATCGGTACGTATGTAATGTTCAAATGAATGTTTTCCTAAAAAAATCGAAAAAATAAGGGTCTATTGATCATATTAGATATAGCTGTAGAAACATGTTACAGCAAACAGCCTAATAATAATGATAGCTTGACGCTAGACAATCATTTTTTTAAGGGAAATTTAAATTGTACGATGTAATTTTCGCGTTTAAAATTGTCCTATTTTCATGTGCACTTCACACAATAATTCAATCATATTAAACTATTACTTCATATAACTACTTATAAAATGAAGGCATGAAAATGTCTATCACAGATTTACTGTCAAAAAAAGTTAAAAGGTTGTCCCAAGTTATGATGATACCTACATAAATTCAGTTTGAATTAAATTTTACAAGGTGGAAAATTCCCTTCATTTGTTTCAATGTCGAGGATTTTAGGAGAATTGTAAAAATAAATTCCGTCCGGAAGTCTATAACTTTCACCTCAACTTTTTGTTCAGATTCGACCAGACGTTTGTATGTCTTGAGAACACTTTTTAATCGTGCTCTCAAATTTCAATCAGTTCCTAATAATTGACGCGGTTGTATTCTTGATAGATTACTTTTTTATTTCGATTCAAATGATTTCAATAATAACTAGAATCATTTTGATCGAACTGAGAACAGTCCGTTATACATAATGTGTGTGCTATTAGGAGGCATAATAGTGTTCTGTTCTGTAATTGTATGTAATCAGCTATTGACCATTATTACGAGGCAGTTACGAGAGTACATATTTTTGATATATCTTTGTTGAATGTATCTTCATAAAAAAGACATATCCATTCATATTGGGACCAAGTGCAACTAGCTTCAAAATTTTTCTACAGGGAAATATTTTCGTGTTCACTGAGGAAGTTTTTTTTTTCTCAAGCAGCAACTCAACATTCGCTGAACAAAAAGAATTCCTAATTGTCCCGAAGAAATGGTTTATAAAATATATGTCAACAGACAGTTTGAAGAGTGTCAATTGACAGATTTCAAGCAATTACGGCGATATAGAAGTAAACATTGTAAATTTGTACTTTTAAACCTGTCAACACTTTTCTAATTTGATAATTGACAAATTGGAAGTTGTCATCCTCATCAGTGAAAATATACGAAATTTTCTACTGTAAACTCTAATTTAGGTTCTTCCAATATTTATCTTACTGCGAATAAGGTTACGTTGAGTCTAAACGTCTAAACTCAAGGGTACAAAGTCGGAATTTCCAAACTACATTATAGAAAGTGAAATTAAGAATAAACGAATAATTTAAGTATTTAGTGTGAATTCATTGTCTTGAAAAGTGTCAATTGACATATTTTAAAAGTGTGAATTGACAGGTTTGAAAGTGTCAATAAGCAGCTCTTTTATTTTTCTTCGCCGCTGTCATAAATACGAAAGGTACAAGCATAGCAGGAATAGCCATGGAATCGGGAATCTTTTTTAATGAGATATAATGGACGCCCTTGCCATAAAAAAGGAGGATGATGACCCCGCTTAATGCTATACAATCGTCTTTAGGTCGAAATTTGTTCTCCGTACAAGCTTTTGGATTTTTGTCAAAAGTTTTTTCTCCAGCAGATTTGCTTTGCTATACATTTTCGATGGTCAGATGGCCCAGTCCATTGCAGAACGCCTGCACTTCAACTTGGTAACTTGACTGTTCAATGTAAGTTTTCTTCATATTTATAAATATCTCCTAAGGAAAAATGAATAAAACTATAATTCTGATCATCTTTTGGTGCGAATCTCAAGTTTACATCGTATATCGTAATATATATGTTGAAACGTAATATACTAACAATAAAATTATATATACGAAATATTTCGGAAAACCTTTTTGAACTTCAATTTCATTGTTTAGATTATAACTATTAGAATCTTTTTAGAGTATTGTAAGAAAAAATACGGCTCCTTTCGTTTATTTACCCATTAAACAATTATATTATTAGTTCGATATCTTTGACAGCCAGACAAGTTTTTTTCAAAATACGTACGAGTACCAATATTAATTCGGATATTGTCGAATAATAATATTTTACGCAATACTAAAATAGTAACGGCGAGTACACCTCATATTATATATTTCAAAATACATATTATCATTAAATTCTGAAAGAAAGTCATTATCTACTGATTGGTACTTTCGTATCCATTGTAAAGAAAAATTGATTTTTCGGTTTGTAATGTTTTCACTTGTAAACGTCCTCAAAAATCCAAAATTATATGTGTGAAAATTGCAACAATACCTATCGAATATACATTAATTGCCTTCGAATAACTATACCTGATGGTTTTAACATTACGGTTTATAGTGTGAATTCGATATAATTCCAAAATAATTATACGTTTTTTCTTTTTCGATGTCGGATAATCGACGTTACCTAGGCGCGCACGTCAAAATATAAATAAGCATTTCAATTTAGTTTCCGTGAAATGAGCAGGTTCGAAGAGTCGCTCGGCAACGTCCATTAACATTCGTTCTGCATTGTATTCGAAAAGAAAATAATAATAGTATGTTAATAAATGCCGGAGCATCCCGATATTTTCTCACAGTGCTGCCAACAACGCAGAGGTGGGCGGGAAACGCCGCGCCGCCGATGCGTGCAGGCAATGACGACATTTCCCCTCGGGCCGTCCCGACGAAGCGCGCTAGGGTGTTCGATTCGGAACGCGCCTACGGCGGTGCGCGGGAACATTCCGAACGTGTTTTTGCGTTTTTTTTTATCCAGAATCTTCTTTTGTTTTTGAATGGTATCCTTATGTCCACAAGGCTCAGTGACCAAAAAATCATCTCCAAACTCAAAGCAATCGATTATCTAATTCTTTGGTTGAACTCTCGGAATTTTTTTACTTAATAGAATACAGTATTTTGAATATATTCATTATCTACCTACCTCAGCTGTCTCCAAGGATCCAATCTTGACCCTTTTTGTTCCTTATATTCGTGAATGCTTTATCTTTTGTATGTACCAGATAATCTGAAATTAGCTGCTGAGATTCGATTTGATTGATTGTACATATCCAGAAAAGTTGAGTGCAATAGAGGTCTGGTGCTTCAAAGATTGTATAAATTCCAATATTTCCAAATTTCTTCGAGAAATATCTTAATTTCAAAGATTTGGGAGTTCAGTGAACACATAAACCAACGGTCAGCAACAGGCGGACCGCGAAAAGTCGAACCTCGGAACGCCAACTATTGTAATGTGTTGTATACCAAGTATAAATTAATATGTAGATAAGGTATACTATACCTTTTTTAATCAAAATGATATTTACTTATTTTACTTCATTAAGTTGCCTAGTTAACCTGTTTTACCTTCAACTAATATAGTTCGATTAGTTTCCTTAGTAGCCTTTGTGTGTGTGTTTTTGTAAGAATTATTTGTTGTTGCGGCAAAATGGCTGCCAAGTTGTTAAATCTGTCAAAGCCATCACTTCAAATAGAGATATTTGATTTGCAAATGTATAAAACTGTATCCACTGAAGAATTTTGGGCCAAACATGAAAATTACAAGAAACTAGTTATAAATTTGGCCACTATGCTTGGTTCAACATACGTATGTGAAACATCTTTCTCAAAAGTTCATTTTTTGAAATCGTTCGAAATTAACGGACGCCCACCTAGAAGACACACTTGAATTTGCTGTTCCTATCGAGACTCAAGACCGTCGGTGTACTTTCTCACATTAATTTTAGGTCTTTCATCATATGATTCAGAATTGTATTACAAACCAAAATAATATATAGGTAGCACTTAATTATTATCAATTGTTTTTTCTGGACTTCGTTAAAAATTTTTAACAGACTATTCGGACCTCACTCAAAACTACTTGCTGACCCCTGACATAAACTGTTAGGACCTCATTGAGATTGGTGGGTCACTGTGTACGAGTCTGGTCTATTTTCTCTAGTTTAGACATGCATTCATTAAGAATATATATATATATATATATATATATATATATACAGTGTGACCCATTTAAA
>WOGO01001795.1:5880-17197 GCA_015342085.1 Leptinotarsa defecta
CTGATAAGTTCGTCTTTCGATGAGACAAAGTTACAGAAATTCTGAGGAAATGAAATCAATCCGCTCGATTCCTCGAACGGTACTCGACCATTGCTAAGAGAAATCTTCAGCATATGTATCATTGAGCAATGCAACTTTCATGTTTGTTGTCAGCTGAAGTTTCTTCACATAGCGCCATAGATTCGATGATTTGAGGCAAACGTTTATTTCGTCGGCATCCGTTGATCTTGGAATTACTGGTAGTGTTTGGCGGAAATCGCTCGACAGTAAAATCATTGCACCTCCAAAACATTGTGCATTCGTCCCATATGATGATTCTAGATGCTGATAAAACTTTGGCCATTGCGGAGTTTTTTGAAATATTACAGGTTGATTCTTCAAGAGTTTGAAGATTTAACGGCAATTTTAATGCTGAATGAGCCATACGGCATCCTTCTGACAAAGTGGCAGCTATTCCAGAAGAATCAATTGCAAGCGCAATGTTGGATCTCGCACGAACAGTAGCTAAAACTAATGACATCAGGAATGTCTTACCAGTTCCACCAAAGACATCCAGGAAATATAAACCACCACTTCCATCATCAATTGCCTTTAATAACCATTAACAAAATTACGTTTAGCTGTTATTTACCTTTTTTGGTTATTCGATGTCAGATGCGTTTTTGCTATTCCACGTTTTATAGTGACTTCACGAAAACGCGGTCGAAGGGGATATATATAATTTTTCCTCATTTTCAGTATTTCGATATTAAATTTTACAAAAAGGATTTGAAGCTTTATATCTTCTATTAATTATCTGCAAGCGCTTTCGACAGTTGGTAGTACTGTCCTCTTCTAGGCACTCCTCAAACTCATTTTTTGTTTATTTACATTTGTTTGTTTACATTTGTTACATCCTTTGAATATATTATATCATTTAAGTCTTTGGCACAGTGATCAGTTCTGTTGTGGAGATATCCATTAGTATACGATTTATTCTAATGGATAAATCATACTGTAAGTTAAATATTACTGGAGTTTTTTTCCCAAATCGTTATTTTCAACACCTCGACACGTGTTTCGATCACCAAGTGATCATCTTCCAAAGAGCATACTATATAGCTTGTTAAAATAAAATAATATTGTTGAGTTTACTGATTACTACATAAGGACACATTGCAAAAATAAATTTAGATAGGCAATATTTTGAAATTAATTTTTATATAGCTGAAAATTGTTTTATATAAACATATTTTGTAAAATAATAAATAAGGCAAAATTGTAAAATTAATTTAGGTTGGTATACCTGTATGGACGGTACACCTGGATGGTTTACCTGTATGGGATATCTATATAGCATAAATAGCGTTAGCTTCGCGTTAATTTCTAGTTTTAATCTTCCTCTTCGAAGATGATCACTTGGTGATCGAAAAACGTGTCAAGGTGATAAAAATAATGATTTGGTGTTGGGAAAAAAATCCAGTAATATTCATTACTACACCAAAGGTTCCAAACAGTGCATAATAAATACTGTAAGTTGTCTACATAAACACTAGTATCAAAAGTATCAATAGATTTTTTGATTATCACATCATATATATTCATATATCTTTCTAATGTGAATTTTGCTGTTGGTTTTAACGATGTTATATTAGAATAGAATAGATTATAAGAATAAAAAGAATAGTGTGAAAGATAGAATAAAGGCATCTCCCTTGGGTTTTCGATCCATACTTGCCCGATATATAGGTGTAGACAAGTAAAAAACAAACGGTTGGTTAGTGAAATAATAAGGGTTTTGTTGCATAAATATAATCATCATACATGTTATATATTCCAACAACATACATGTTATATGTTGTTTATTGACCTTCTTCATTCATAACCAAGGTGACATGGAGTAAACAAGATCAAGTGTAAACGCTGACGCTGCAGAATCAAAAACTGCCAATACGAAGTTCTTCAAAGATTTTGTCCCAATTTCAGCTTATGTAAACAATTATTTTACTATGAATACCGTCCTGCGAGACGAAATATGTCAGTTATTAGGCTCACATACAAGTTATTTGAAGTACATTCAAGTTACAATTTTGTTACTTTTGTATTCACATTGAGTACTTTATATTATTTTGTATCCTGTAACTCAAGGAAACACAATACTGTTTCCTTTTTTCAAAATAAATATTTTTTAAAAACTTATATTCCAAAAGTATGATATACCATACATATTCGTGAATTATATCATTTGTTTGAAGGTAGGTGACAATGGTTCGTGGTGAATTACATCAGTTCGGACTTCCATTGTCTAATATGATATACATTGATTTGCAAATCCCTGAAATAATCTGTAAATAAATTAAAGAGATTAGCTAAAAATTAACAATTATATCAAGCAAAAAAAACTGGAATTACAATGAAATGAAATACAAACAACATAAAAATAAAAAAATTAAACTATTAACATGAATAATGATGAAAATTGAAAAATTATTAACAAGAAATAAAAATTAAAAAATGGATAGATTACAAACCAAGTTACTTCACGACGTTTCGATTGTTAGTATCTACAATTGTCTTCGGGTGATAACTGCACTTATTACTCCGAGATCTGACTATTTATAGGTCATTCGCGTGCTTTCACCTATTCCCTCTTTCTTCTCTCCGCTTCATCGGTTTTAGCGGAAGCTGACCGTTTGGCGGGAGTTGGTCGTGTTCCGCTTGATTAGTGTTTCCATATGTTGCGTATCTCTACGATAGCTTGGCTAAATGCGTTGTTGGACAACATGCTTCTTTGAATTTTCTCTTAAACCAGTGTTCTTGATTTGCTGGTGTTTCCTCGCTGTGTGTGTTTTTTGTCCTCAGCAATGCGAACTTCCAATGGCCTCTTAGTTTCACTGATGTATGATTCTCCGCACTCGCAGGGTATCCGGTAAATGCAATTCTTAGAATCGCAATCCGTGGATGGTGCTGGCCTGGTTTTTGTGAGGCTGCTACGGATAGTGTTCCCATATCTGAAACAGGTTCTGATGTCATACTTGGATACAAGCCTTTTTATCCTCTCCGACAATCCCTGATATAGGAAAGTACAAGTACTAGTTATGGCGGCTTCTCTTCGTTGTGGAGCTCATGCTGTTTTCTAGCTAAAGCCGGTGCCACCATCACTTTGAAGTAACCATTCCGTTGAAGGTCATATTAGATGATGCCTAATTTCTTTTCGTGACCTTCCTTTGTACTACAGAGCCCGAAACTTGGTCTAGTAGAGTGTATTGATGGTGGTTGGATTCCTGGTCCAGATACTGTTCTGTATAAGTGGTTTTTTGATATACAGATGTTTCCCATTCAGTGTCGGTCCTCTTCACCAATACGTCTAAGAATAACCTATAAATAGTCAGATCTTGGAGGAATGAGTCCAGTTATCACCTGAAGACGATTGTGGATACTAACAATCGAAACGTCGTGAAGTTACTTGGTTTGGAATCTTTATCTTTTTAATTTTCATTTCTTGTTAATAATTTTACAACTTTCATTTCGTGTTAAGAGTTCAATTTTTTTTATTTTTTTGGTTGTTGCTTGTATTTTATTTCTTTGTAATTTCTGTTTTTTTTTGCCTAATGTAATTGTTATTTTTCAGCTACTCTTTTTTTTACAGATTCTTTCAGGGACTTCAAATCAATTCCGAACTAATGAAATAAATCATATCATGTTTATTTCATTAGCTCGTTAATATAAATTTTTAAAAATCGTAAAACACTGATATTTTATTTTAATGACATTTCTGAAAAAAAAAATATGCAGAATATATCGAGAAGTTGAAATCGTGGAATTCAAAACCGCAAACCATAGAAAACCGATTTCAGCTAATATTACTCTTTTAGGTTGATTTCGCTTTGAATAAATTAGCATTGAAATGAAAAGCAACTGCCTGATCTTTCTGTCGGCATCTCAAAACATACTTGAAATTTGAAATATGTAAACAAGAATCAGTAAAATGAATATAAATATAAACTTTAACACAAATTGGTTTCATTTTAATATCATTTTACTACTAAAGCAGAAGCGCGTCTATAAATTTTACTGATCTCATTTTAATTTGGCCCGTCGAATTAACTCTCATACGTTAATCTTTGATTGATTTTATTGTTTTTAGGATTGGTCGGGTCCAAAATAAAACTATATTTCTGGTATTGAAGTTAATTGGTTAGGTTGAAATAGAACTGATCAGATTTATTCATGACAATAGCGCAGTAATTTTGTAGAGATAATTTGTATCTGGTTGAAAGAGCAGTGTGACAAAATACGAGTTGGAAATCAAAATTTACCAAAATTGAATCAGTAGCAGTTATCCATCATGTTGAAATTAAAATTTTGAATGGAAGAAGTCTTGATGCTGGCTCGATACAATTGATAGTTCAGTGTCACTTAGTAACATGACCTTGAAAGACACTATATAGCTTTTTAGGTGTGGTTTTTTCTTATAATATTATCCAGATTGTTACTAAAAGCCCTGAGGCAAGTATCCCATGGCGACACATCGATGTCTTTATTTTATTTTTATAAATATATACAGGGTGTTTCAAATTTGATCGTCACCATTGGGATCTCGGAAATAATGAGAGATACGAAGATGATTAAATTGGGGCAAAGTTGCGCATTCAACTGACTAGCAACATGCCGTAGAGAAAGTTCTGAAACTCTGAGTATATCCGGAGTTTAGTTTCCTGGCCCACTCTATCTCCGTATTTCTTCCTCGGCTTTTCAAATGAATTAAACTCGGTGAGATTTAAATCCAATATTTTGAACATAGTTCGACGTGGTTGTCGTCTTTCGGGATACAAGTTTAAATACTTTTCCGATATTTCTATCGTATTTGTGATAAAATTGTATGATATATCTTTTTTTGGGAAAGAAAGTTTTTGGCTTTCTACTACTCCATCACGATTAAAAAAATCAATTTAAAAATAAGATACTCTATAGATGGATGTGTAGATCATCCCAAAAATCAATCACTCCTAAAAATATAACCCCTTCAATTCAAATCCCTTTTTTCTTCATTGAAAGCCATTTTTTGACAAAATTCAATGATTTGTACAATGGTAAAATGTCATTGGGTGTAACAAATTGAAACTCAAATTTAGAAATATCAAGGTCAAAGCCTATTATGATAAGAATTAATTTTTTTTTCAATATCTCCAATTTTTGGAGAAAGAATGATAACTTGTGATACATCATTGAAAAGGTGAAATCTGGTTTTATTCAAATCAGAAAGAATCCAATGTAGCGCTCATGAGAAAAAATTAAGATGATGATGGTAGCCGGAAGACGAAACGTCAGATAGTAAATCTGAAAACATCATTATGTGGCTGAAAAAAGGTGGCAACATGGAAGTGTAATTTATTTTCGAATCCTTGGAAAAATGAAGCCAGCAAAAAATGAAAACCAGTTTCCGAAATTTCTGTTTTTTACGGATATCTTCGGATATACTCCGAATTTCAGAATTTTCTCAACGGCTTATTATTAGGCAGATAAATGCGCAACTTTGCCCCAATGCAGCCATCTTTGTATCTCTCATAGTTTCCGAGATCTCAATAGTAATGATCGAATTTGAAACACACTGTACATACCTACTTTATGTTCTTTCTATAGGATTGTCCTTTCAATTTTCCAATTACTATCCTAAATTTTAAAACGTATTTTAAATGAGCTTTAAAATGGGGCAACTTTCTCCTATTGTAACCGACTTTGCATCTCTCACGTTTTCTCTTGTTTGTCCTCCTTATCTTGGACATCCCTGGTCTACTGATGAAGGATTTAATTACTCCAACACGTATTTCTCCCACACACTAGAAATATAACTGGTTACTGCTTTTATTGATAATATGTTCACAGAAGGTGATAAACTTATGTATAACTATTAATAAAATGTGCCTATACTTGAACTCATCTTTTGTTTCTATGAAAATGATTAGTATTCATTGCATTCATTGAAAGGGATATTTTATTATGTGTTAACTAACTTATAGCAAATCATCATATTGATTGCTTCTGTTTTTTTAAGCGTTACATATAAATGTTATTAAGATGAATATTATGTGACTTGCTTACTTCTCTGTTGCCTTTTTGTTCCTTCATTGAACGACTTTATGTCGTCATGTATATGAATGAACTCATCAACATGTGTTTCAAATACTTATGATTTGATTTTGTCACTAGACAATATAAGAAAAGATGTAAATTTTACTAGTTCGGATTTTCATTGTCTAATGTGATACAATATGATTTGAAATCTCCGAAAGAAAAAATAAAAATTTAACATTGAAATGAATAGCTGAAAATAGCAATTATATAAGGCAATAAAATGTGAAATGAATTTACAATGAAATTAAAATAAGGAAAAAAATTAAAAAATTAACCATTAGAAATTAAATAAATCAAAAAAAAAATCAAACCAAGTTATTTCACGACGTTTCGATTGTTAGTATACACAATCGTCTTCGGGTGATAATATCTTTTTTAATTTATTTCATTTTCAATGGTTTAATTTTTGCGGATTTTTATTTTTTATAATCCCATTCCAGGTTTTATTGCTCAATGTAACTGTTATTTTGAAGCTATTCACTTCAAATTTCAATTTTATCTGTTCTTTCTGTGACTTTAAATCACATTATCATATTAGATCGACAAAGGAAGTCCGAACTAGTAAAATTCGTCATGAAACATTGTCAACCATTTTTAAACAAGAAAAGATACATTGCAAAATTGTTATTGCACCTCAAATGATTTGTAGGTACAATAGCAATAACAATGGCAATAGCAAATGGAATTTACTATGTCTCTACAACTCTTACGAAAACAAAAATCATCATTTCATGAAAATGTCTATATTATACATATTACTTCAACAAGTGATAAATACAATACACTATATGCAAGTTAAAAGCATATCCAAGGAAATTTCATAAACAAGCAATTGATCACTTGCAAAAATCTCTGAATTCATTTATAGCTTTACCTTTAAAGTTTATGATTTTCAGGGAATACGTTTCTATCTAAAATTTATTTCATATAAGCCAAAACACACATATTGGTTTGGATCGAATTTACAAAAGACTGAGAACAATAATTTTGTTCTGAGAACAATAATTTTGTTCTCAGTTTTTTGTAAATTCTCCCAATGGATATTTTCCAATGTAGAAAAAAATTTCTAATCATCAGCAAAACGAAGTTTCTTGTTTTTGTAGTTCCTCATACAAACCATTTGGATATACTAGTTGAGTTGAACCATGTAGGATATTTGTGAGACACATTTTTATAGATTGAAATATGATCGTAAAACACACCGAAAAATTGAATAACATGAAACAAAATTACTTTCCAAACAACTACTTTTATAACATCGAATTATAAAAAAAACACTTTCCATTATTCCATAACATTCTGATTCAATTCCATAACATTCGTTATGGAATTGAATCAGATATCATTCACAGGATTTTTGCACAATATACTAAATGAAAGGTAAAAATTTCACTAACATGGAACACTGTCATTCTCAACGGTGGACATTCAATGTTTCGGAATAAGACACTTGCCTTATTGCCTCTTCAGCACCAATCTGTCATGTATCGACAATTGTTTATTTCATATAGGAGTGAGAAATACCAGGAATTTTGTTCTTCGAATCCCATGTGAATATTCTAGGTAAGATAGTAATTATCTCCAAAGATAACAACTATAACTGCCAATTAATGCTAATTGAAATATATAATATTGTGTTTGGTAGTAATATTTTTATTTCGAAAATCAGCAGACGTTACAAGCTCTTCAACGTATACGTTGCTCCTCCACGAAGTTGCTCATTACGTTTTCCCACCATCTGACCATAATCTGTAAACATCGAAAGCCATTCATAATTTCTATTTATAATTTCCTGAACAATTATAACCATTTGTGTACTCCAACAGTAGCAAGCGAATCAAGCAAGCGTTTTGAGGAACGTTTTAAAAAGGTGTAATGGTCGTGGCTGTTTTTTGATCTAATTCACACCTTTCGACGGTACTTTTGTAGTTTGTTGGTGGAGTTTAAACCCGACTTAATTATATTGACATGGAAATTAGCGAGTAGATACAAACTTTATAACCACATTTTTGAGCCTAACAAACACTCAAGAAGTAATTGAAATTTACGTTACATGCCAACATCTGTCTGTTTATTATCTGAATGAAAGAGAAGCAGGACGATGCTTTTTTTGAGTTTAAGAGAAGATACATTTACAATTTGTGATGGGTGACAAAATTAAAATGAAACAAGGCTGTCATCAGAAGCTGCATCAACATTGAAAAAATTGGCTAATTTTTCTTTTTTATATTTACTGACAATAATGTTGACAATCTTCCCTGAATTTTTAAGTGATATTTTTAAGTGATTATTATTCCTTCTTCTTTTTTCTTCATGGCACCCATTCCAATAGTCTTATTGCCTGTATTAGTCTGCAGGACTTTTGTGTTGGATATTTCATCAAGCTGATAGACGGCCTCCAAGATTTCTGGAATGTTCAAATTCATTCTAACTTTTCAGTAGTTTTTCATTCACTGACTTAATTGGCCGTTTTTTATCAGTGGGTGGATCCTATTCTTCTACCTCTGTAATGATGATTGACGAGATGATTGATTAATTTATTTAATAGCGTAGTACCTGATGAAATGAACTACCTGCACTACCTACTACAGTGAATTCAATTTTCCTCAAAAATGAAACGAGATATCAAAATTTCATTTAGAACAAATAATACGTTGGGAAAGTTAGTTAAAAATAATAAAGACAAAACATCCAAATTCGAGAAATCAGGAGTATATATAAATTGAAGTTTGGAACGTGTCCTAAGGTTCAAACTGGAACAACATTTAGGAATCGAATCCAGGAACATCATATGAACTATGTAAGTAAGAAAACAAGTTCATCATATTCAAATCATCTTTTAGAAGAAAATCATATCTTTAACGAAGAGTTCAAAATTTTACACATAGAAAATAAAGGTTTGGTCATTGTAGAGGTTTAGGTAATTTGATGGAGGTAGTCTCAATTGTAGTTACCTGTGTTATATAAATATTAGCGTAAGAAGTAACATGTAGTATTCAAATCACTGTTGAAGAAGCTACTGTGTTATCGAAACATGTGATATATTTCTCAAATACAGTTTGTGGAGATCAAAACTGTGGTAGTAACTGCATTATATGTAGAAATACCTGTGTGGTGATGTGGTAACTGTAAAGATACAACCTTATAGCTGATTGAAGGTATCCTGCTTTATATATAAATTTATCATATAATAACTTTTTACTATCTGGATCTAGTACGTCTGGATCTAGTATGTCCTTCAATCTGACCCTACCCTGGATTATATGATTTTTCATCGGTTTAGATATCGGGAACTATAATTTTGATGAGACCTCAAATGTAATCGATATAGAAGTTATGGGGATGATATTTCATGAAAAACGAAATAAATGTTATTCAACTTCATACACAATTGAAAAATGGTTTATCTGTTTCCGACATTTTTCCCAAAAAACCAAAATTCTGAAATCTTCATAATAACAGTGGATCAAAATAGAAGTCAAAAATCCCACATTTCCAGACTTTCGCGTTCAGATGATCTTGTTTATTTCAACATGAAACTCGGCAAGTTTCCACTCCATCCTGTATAACAAAGTGAGTAAAGCTACACTTGGAAAGTGTCCCAATTTCGCACCTCCACCCCAGCCGCGTCTCGTAGTTGTTCGTACGCTTCTTCATTCTTCATACTTATCGATAGTTGTGCAAAGTTTGAAATGATTGGGAGCGAGGCGTGGAAAACAATAAATCATAGGGCGTCTCAACAATTTCACGATGGGAAAGGCTTTTCAGAGATATCGCTACATGGTTCACGAATATCGAATGCACTTTTATGAGTTTCTACTAAAACTTAATTACTTGCATTAGGTGTTCATCTCGAAAATACAAACGATGTTCTTGAAAAGTCTTAGACACATCTGGATTGATTATAGGTAGAGGAATACAGTTTTTTTGGCAACGATTTGATCAGTTATTCATACGGAATCCCGATTTCCAGAAACATCAAAGACATATTTCATACACTTACTCGTCAAAAAAACACATACATTCCTCATTTACAAAAAGCCAAATTATATTTATGAAAGATATACAACTTTTAAATCTCAGAATAATTCGAGGACACGAAACCGTCGCACTTTTATTATTACAAAATACTCGATAGCCTGCTTTTCTCGTAGTTTTATTCACAACTCTATTAAACAATATAATACTCTGTGCCCTGTGAATTTAGACACTACTCCATATGTAATTTCAAGAAAAAGTTGAAAACATATCTCTATCCAGACTTCTGGATAGATAATACTAGTACTATGTTGCTGTATTGCTGCTGTTTCAATGTTTTGACATACTCAGAATCAACGAACTTAGGCGTGCGCAGCGTTATAATAGAACATTGCTTTCAAAAAATTGTTCTACAGCGCCATCTAGTAGCGAGTTAGAGAAAAATTGATAGCCTAAAAACCTTCTCTATGAAAAAATACGTATACATGTCAAGTTTCATCACGATCGGTTGAGTGATGTAGAATGTTATCACTTACCAATCAACCAACCAACAAACATCCATTTTTATATATTAGATGGCGAGTTACAGAAAAACTGATAGCCTAAAAACCTTCTCTATAAAAAATTACTTATACGTGTCAAGATTTCATCACGATCGGTTGAGCGATGTAGAAGTTTATCACTTACCAACCAACCAACAAACATCCATTTTTATATATTAGATATCATATTATGCCTTGCTCATATGGTTTTTCCTTTGTCTCATTTTCGTGTATGTGTATACATTTTAACTTATTTAAGCTAAATACATTTTGATTATTTACTTTGAAATTCATAGCCTTTGTTTTTTTTCTTTGTTTTACAAAGATTCATAAACTACCCGCTTATTAATGTATACTAGGTAATTATTTTTATATTTCTATATAATACATAATATCTCCTAGGTTAATTTGTAAAACAGCCTCGGCTGAACTTCGCCTTTTCATTGATTTTTGTATCTACTTCTTTTCTATAAACAATGTATTTCAAAGAAGAAAGCCCATTTATTATTATTATTATTATTATTATTATAAAAGAACCCTATTTTGTTCTTGTAGTTTGGTAGGTACATATAAAAAATGTGAAAATATAATATTTTTTCAAATTGAAAGGGGTATATTTTCAGAAGAGATAAGTTTTTTGTATCTGAAAGCAAGCTATGATGGTTAAACCTCTGAAGAAGCTA
>WOGO01001796.1:0-17197 GCA_015342085.1 Leptinotarsa defecta
GTCAATCATTCTCGTCTTGTTCCTTTCCACTCGATAGTCACCGTTAGAATTCAAAACGTGTTTGGACAATTTCGTTCCTTTTATCTATTTCATTTTCACTCACTTTCCATGGTATTGAAGTTTCACCAATATATTGTTGATGAAAATGAAGTGGAAACAAAAATATCTGAATTTCTTGAAGCGCATTTCTGATAACTATTTGAAATATTTGTAACTTCGCCCATGTGGTCTTCTAACTATTCTCAATGAAACATTTTCAGAGAAAAATGTTTCTTCTACGAAGGAACAGAAATAGCTTGATGATAAAGAGGCTACAGAATGAGATAAGTCTGATTTTATCGTCACCTTATATTTACTAAGTGTTATTCCACCGAAAAAATCCAGTTATTGAGTTATATTTGAATGACTGAAGAATGACTGGAAATGACGAACCCAGTTCTGGAATCTCTAAAGTTTAATGAAGGTGAATAGGTACTTTTGTATTTACCACAAACCTGAACCTGAACAAAAATTGTAGGTGTGATGAAAGGAAGAGTATAGTTTTAGAGAATTTTCTCTCTTAGGTGCTCATTTTGTAAATGGTAATTTTTGGAATGGTTTGAAAGGATTTCAATTGGACTAAAACGCAAGTAAAATATATTCACTTGAAAGATTAGTAATTCAAAAGTAATATATCAGATAGTTCAGCCGCTTTCTCCTTTCCAACCAATTTCTCAACAATCTCTAGTGCAAATTCGAAGGAAGTAGATGGCCCTAGGCTCGTTATCAGATTTCCATCTATTTCTACTCTTTTTCCTGTATAATTATAACTCCCTCTTTCTTCCATTTTACTCCACATTGCAGGATAACAGGTGACATTCTTGCCAATGCCTATTTCATGCATGGCTAGGGCTACTGAACCTAAAACAGAGATGAGGTTAATAATGAATTTTCAGTAGCTAGTGAAAAGCGAGTTCTACTCTTCAAACCACTGGCCTTTACCGAAGATTATATGAATATCTAGCAAATAATCTCTGACTGCAAGTAGTTGCTGAGACTTCGAGCGAGAACTAATGAAATGCACCAAGAAACATTGTCATCCACTGCCGATATAAAGGAGATGTCTCCCAGCGACCTGTCCACCTTCCTGAAAAGGACAGGATGGACGATGACCTAGGAGGACAACTCCTCGGGAGGATGTACAATGGGTCACATGTGGCCTAAGTGGGTGGGCTTACACTCACCCTCCCTACTCTACAGATACAGAACGTAGCTGAAACGACAGAAAAAGTGAATTTGTAAGAAATAACTCTCACGTTAGTAAAAAAGTACTTAATATTTTTCATAGTACCACCAATTGATTCATTTCAATATGTACAGAGGATATTATAAAGCAATATAAAATACCAGGTTTTGAAGGGCGTAGTTTAATTAAATATATCTTTCCGAGTTATTTGAGTTTGCGTAAAGTGGATGAAAGCCATATAATGGAATTGGCCGATACATGATGAAAATCCATAACTAACGTATACAAAAAACACTCTACTGTGAGATTTTCAGTTTTACAAAAATACAACACGTGTTTCGCCATACCATGGCTTCTTCAGGCGTGTCTTTACTCCCGAAGAAGCCATGATATGACGAAACACGTGTTGCGTTTTGTAAAACTGTTTAATGAAAATCTCATATAATACAGTGTTTTTCAATACGTTCAATTTCGATAGTTATGTGTACCCTTAGATAACTTAACTTAATTTTAATTTCAGTTGCGGAGTGACTTCAATAGCAACACCTAGAGGCAATAAAAAATGTGAGCCGATCAAAGACAGCAAGAAACCTTATCCTGATTGTTGTAATGACTGCATCGTAGATGAATATTAACTTGCATATGTACCCAATTTCTAATCAAGTACCAATAAAAATCAAGCAATATTAACTAGTAAAAACTTTATTTGATTTTTGTCTATCAATTTAAACGTTTTTTAGAGAACTTTCCTCGATCTTTTCGGTTGAGGAAGTACACGGTGACACCATAAACTTCTGTGAACAGCATAAAACCTTCCACCACCTCAACAATGAAGAAGGAAGTCCGCAACGAATTGCCATTCTTAAAAGTATTGGTGAAGAGGATGACACTAAGTGGGAGACATACCGAAAACCCTCTCACATGGGACAGTATCTGAATTACGAATCCAACCACCATCAATCTACCAAACGAGGAATTGTCAAGACTAGTGGATCGTATTTTCGGGCTCTGTAATATGAAAGGAAGACTCGGAACTTAAACTTCATCTTAAACCAGTGTTCCTCCCTGTGGAGGAACACTGGTTTAAGTTGAAGTTCAAAGATGATGCATATATATGGTAACCTGTAATCAAGCGGGAAAACGGTCAACATTCCAACTATTCCAGCTTTATACACATTCCAATATCTTGTCCATCATAAAACACAAAATATTAATTACTACAGTGAACATCAACCATGAATATAGAACTAGAAATGTCGACCTTTTTATGCCGCAGCATCGCCTGGCAATCTTCCATAAAAGTTTCATAACGGTGGACATAATGCTCTATAACCTTAAAGTAAATTTGAGAATGATATAAAAAGGCTGCTGGTTGATCTACGTCCCTACATCACGGTACTAAGTTGTATTTTTAAGTGTACTTTGTCATGTTAATATATTGTTACATATTCAAGTCTTTCCTAACGATGCAAAATCCCGTATAATGAGATATTACCCAAAAAATTGATTGATTGCATAGGTTGTCATGAATATTTTGTATATATGTTCAAAAAATAAGTCCAATATGTCCACAACAAGGAGAGTCATCAGAGAAAAATCGGAAACCGTTAGTGATATAGTCAATTCAAAGGTTAGGATTAATGTAGAATCATATGAATTCAATACTAGTAGCGCCATCTGTTTGTTAGCCTACAAGCTTTTTAGCCCATCTAGTATGATTTTCGACTTGTCATGCTGACCCTCCTTATTTTGAACACAGAGTCATTGTCTATAGACAATGACAGAGTCACAGAGTATATATTAGGTACTAGTGCCTGTATATGGCAGTGACGACTCGTGCATTGGAGAACAGGGGAGGCTAAAGTTATAAATCACGAATCAAGTAAGTCTGAATTGGTTTATCTTTTTTTCGGCGTCGGCGGTTCGAGAGTTAAATCAATTGATTCGAAAATATTATTAAAAAATCTATCGTTATTTCTAAAATTCATAAAAATTTCTGTTAAATTGTTTAACCGTAGTTTTGAGTAATTAATATCTGTTGATTTATTTTGAAGAATAGGAAAAACAATATCGGTGTGTTCAAATATTAATTTAAATATTTCTAACAAGAAACAAAACTTGTGATCATTTAAAATATATTTGAAACCTCTCGCCTCCCTAAGACTTTGGTCGTCGGTTTTAAAATCGTCACTGTTTAACTGTTGATGTGCTTGGGCGTCCAGGGCACTCCATTTTGTTTATGAAGTGGAGTCAACTTCATCAACTACCAATAATATTGATTTATTTAGCAATCTGACACGATACTACTTCACACATTCAAATAAATTACTCTAATGTAATGAAATTACCAAATTCATTTAATCAACTGCTGTGAATAAAACAAAATAAATGGAATGATTTCTTTCATTGTTTTCTTCGATTCAGAGTCGTCTTCTGTAAAGCTTCATGAAATATTAAAAAATTTAAATATGTAAGTATCCTGCCAATAAAGTATTACAATCTAATGGTGTTTCTGGTATGTAAGCAATCCAAAAGTTCGATAAAAAACTTTATAATGATATTATTATGTTGTGTGTTGTTCATAATGACATTCAATATAGGTCATTACATAATGGTTTGTGAATAACAGTTGAATAATATTAGTAATGGGTATAATAGGGAAAGTCAGTGTTTTTTGTGAATTTGTTTTTTTAAAGTTACTGAAAATTTAGTATTTTTTCAATTAATTTTCTCATTGATATTCTGGTATCAATTGTGCGTTACTTTTATATTGTCTTATTTTTGGGTCCATTGACTCTTCAATGTGATTAGCTTATAATGCTAATGCTTTACTAATATAAAAGATTCAGCACTCAAAAGTAGATGTTCTTATTTCAATTTGATCATCACCTAATGAATCATCTGAACAAACCACATTTTAACAATCATTTAATATGCTTTTGCATATTATTTCCGAACTGACTTTTTCTAATTCTATCTACTAACTGTCTGCATAAGCTTTTCACAACCATTTTGTTAAGCATTTACTAACGACTGAGGGAGTATATGTTGTGGTAGCCTTCTATCACCCATCTATTGAAAAAGTTCCCGCTTTCATCTGACAGCAGTACTTTTGAAGATATAAGGGATAGAGTTTTTGCATCTAGAACAGTTCAGAATACTCGAGTATTCGAGAGCCGCACACAACATTCCAGGGTATCACAGAACATTCTGGAAGAGTATGGAACTTTCGAAAACATCCCAGATCAATGCAGTTATAGTGTGATAGCCCTCTATTCCTCATCCAAGAAGAAGGTTCCCGTTTGCACTTTATTGTCGTGCTTCTGAAGATATATACTGAAATTTCCAAAAACCAAAAATTGTGAGAATAATTTGAGGAACATATTATTCAAAGCAAAATCCAGATTCTCTATTGATTTCTCTTTTATTTTTTCATCTTTCTTCAGATTGTGGAAGGTTATAAATCCATAAAAACAGTATAAATACTGACTCCTCCACAAAAAAATGTCGTTCAAAGAATATGTTTTCATAAGCTTTTTTAATATCCCTTTGAAAAATATCTAATTGTCTCTTATTACCTGTGAAATATACCAAAACGTCATCCACATATATATGCTCAAGATATGGATGCTGAAGCATCGACATCTCTAGATGAGTGCGTTCAATTTTGGAGCTTGAAGGTTCATCAAAAGTAATTTGAACTTGTAGGAATACATTGGTGAAACCAGCAGAACGTTTAGGAATCCCATCTAGGAACATCATATGTGCTCTGTAAATAAGAAAACAAGTTAACATATTGAAATCATCGTATAGAAGAAAATCATATCTTTAACGGAGATTTCAGAATTTCACACGCAGAAAATGTCTTCGTGGACATAGGTATCATTATTGATATAATATGTTCTAGGAAATCATAATTGAGGATGTATCTTAGGTTGAGTAGATGCTCTAGGTAATTATGATCGAGTAAGGTAGTTCTCACTAGTGATTACGTGGGGTATATAAAAATTAAAGTAAAAAATTAACTTTCAGTAAGTTATTCACTACGAAAGAGATATATTCTGGGTCACAAGATCCGTTTTTTGGAACGTTTATCCAAGGGCACCGAAGATTATGATCCAGGGCTCATTCGATTCGGAATGACCTCTAGCATGACCTCTAAAAATTGGAAAAGTTTTAAACAATTAAGTAAAAAAGGGGTATTTTAGTTTTTTGCAAATATATCAGAAAATATTAAAGATATCCGAAATTTGAAAAAGATCCTTAAAGAGGGAGAAATTTACTAAAAAAAGTCGCATCTCCCGGAACTACTAATTTCAGTTTTGAAATAGTGGAACACAACACGGGACAAATATGCGACCGTAACCTTCAAAGTGATTTATAACGTAAAACAACACCAACGCAATTGCAGCTTTTCTTCATCACACGTATCGCATTATTCATATAAACTTTCTTTTTGAATCACTTCGTCCAAGGTAAGTGACTACACGATGAGTTCATTATGACTTTTTGGTACTAGTTGCTCTCATAGAAATATGGTATTATTTAATTGTTCTAACAATATTCGTACCAGTCATATTATGAAATAGCAGTTATGATCAAGTGTTGTGAATTGAGATTTCAATGGACCGAGCATGGACTTGGGTTAATTGTCAGTGTCCTCTGATAGTCTTTCATCAAGGAAGTGCCATGTCACTTGATAGATCTAGAGTACAATTTCCTATGAGAAAAATCTTGTGATGAATTCAGAACTAGATTACAAGATGTTTATTTGAGCTCGGAGGTACTCGTGAATACAATGTCATGTTGAAAAAATTACAGGGAATTCATGTTTTATGGATTCAAAAAAATTATACCAGGTTTGAGGGTTCTGCCTTTTTCAAGATGCTTCCAAATTTCTGAATAATCTATGAGAGGTATCCAATGAGATTAAACCCGAAATAGATCTGAATATCAATTCAGTACTAAATCAAATAATTGTGTAAATATTCATATAATAGATTATTATTCAACTACTTTCATACGAGTCTAGAGAAAATCATCGCATAATGTGACATATTCTCCTTAATTGTTCGATGACCTAACAGATTCAATATTGTTTACGAAATATTTGATTACAAATTAGCGAGTTATGGATTTCGATTGTTGCATATGCTTGTTGTGCGTTTTCATAGGAGTGGAATACATTAGCTATTTTGATGACTAGGAAGTGAAATTATTTTCTCATAATAATCATCATCTTAGATATCTTCTTGTTGGAAGGAAAAGGAAATAAGTCGTATTTCAACCCAGGGCATTGAAGTGGACATGAGAGACTATTCATTATGGCTTACCATCATAGTGAATTCGTCAACAAAAAACGATTTTCAATAAAATAGTATATTGCTTCACTAATGACAAAAATATCATTATCTTGGGAAAAGAAAAAATTTTTCAAACCGAGATTAACGTTGGTAAATCAGATTATTAAGTTTACCTGTGGGTTTGTTGATTTCCAGATAAAACGTGGTTCTATTTTTAATTTAGGTATGGTCGGTTTAGTAACCAACTCGAAACATTCAACAGGGCCGTAGATCAAAGATATTATCGCCAATAAAATGAATGATTTCTAATCAAAATAGGTACCAAATGATTTGGCCGTCTTTTATTAAAACAAATCACTAAAATATACAAGAAATAACTACAAGATTCAAGTATAAACTAGTACCCAGGGTGTTATCTAATATATGGGTACTAAACAAAAACAAACAATCACGATAAAGAAAAACGTAAAGGTGGTGTCACCGATTCTCATGTTCTGATTAACGATGTAATAAGCCGATTCTTGCAAGAACTTTGGTTGGAATAATTGAATGTGAACAGGCAACACATCAATCATCGTTTTTCCTTAATTCACTTCACCCCAAAATGCTCTTTCTTATCACTTCCGTAACGATTGTTTTGAAAGAAATGAAAATCCTCCACAAGGTACTTATCCTTGGCGGTTCTACTATCCAAGTCCTCTGCATATAATCACCAGGTGAAAAAGTGTAGCAATACAAATCTCTAAGTAGTTTCAATACTTCAAATGTTACTAAAAGATAAATTTGGAAATACCTTCAAGTGTTCATAATTTCAGACGTTTTTCACGGACCAAGTTCCATATTCACGAGTTTCCTACACTCGTTGTGAATCTAGAGGAAAGATTCAGCCTGTTTTACTGCCAGTATTGCAACTACTTAGAGATTCGTATTGCTACACCTTTTCACCTGGTATTATATGCAGAGGACTCGGATAGTGGAACCGCCAAGGATAAGTACCTCGTAGAGGACTTTCTTTTCCTTCAAAGCAATCGTTACGGAAGCAATAAACATAAGAATTGAAAGAGCATTTTGGGGTGAAGTGAATTAATTAAGGACAAACCGATGCCTATATTTTACATTATACTAGAAACCTTATTCATAGTTAAGAAGAATTTAATGATTGATGTGTTACCTGTTCACATCCATTTCTTCAAAAAGTTCTTGCAAGAATCGGCTCATTACATCGTTAATTAGAACATAAGAATCAGTGACATCACCTTTACGTTTTTCTTTATCGTGATTGTTTTTTTTTGTTTAGTGACCATATATTAGGTAACACCCTAGTCCTTAAGTATTAGTATATGCTTGAATCTTATATATTTCAGTGATATTTTGTAATAAAAGCCGACCAAATCACTTGATTAGAATTCTTTAATTTTATTGATAATAATATTTTTGATCCACGGCTTGTTGAATGTTTAGAGTTAGTAACTAAACCGACCGTACTTAAACAAAAAAAATACAACTACGTTTTATCTGAAAATTAACAAACCCACGGGTAAACGTACTATATATAACATATCAACATTGATTCAATGTGTGCCAAAAATTTATATAAGAACAAAAGTAAAAAATCTCAGTGTTTTTGTATGTTTCTCGTTAACGGTATAGTATCGTAAAAATGGGTCAGATGATTGTACGAAGTACGAAGATGATAATGAGAATTTTTAAATTTCATTAGTTTGGAGAGTCCGATTGTCAATTTTTTCATTATTTCGGTATATATGTCCCTGAAGTATGACAAAATTTTAAGTCTATTCATTGTTTACTCGTCTGTGATAAACACTGTGATTAGTGGTTTCCTTACTCGTTTCTGGATCTTGAGTAAGAAAGCGGTAGATTTGCTAAGTTGGAATGAGTAGCTCTTGATTTACGGATGCGAAGACGCAGGTAGGTTGTAGGTTTTCTATAGAAATTCAATTGTAAGTGCTGAAAATGATTACCACATTGAAAGCTCTTATTCGGACGCCATCTACAGAAGTTTCTAGAAGTACTGTACCCCTTTTCAACACTTGTCGCTGTAGTTTAGACTAACACTGTAGACTGGACTAACAAGGAATACGGTTTACTTGAGAGATTCAAAAGGTTGTTTCATCCCCAACATTGAAATGAAATGATTAACAAAAATAATACATCAATATTGAAAAGAAATGGTCACTGTATGAAAAACTCAGAGTGTTAATGTTCTGAAATTTTCTGCTGTTCTACTGTAATAGAAAATATAACTAAGAAAAGGGTCTATTTGTATACCTAACCTTAAGATGAATAAAATTCATTTGGAGCACTTCTATAGATTTCTCAGAGGTATCCCACATCTGTGAACATAGAAAATAGAAATCTTAAATAATTGGTATGTTACAATCTACGAATCAGAATTGGGTTTCTTTGTGTTCATATTGACTTGCAAACAGTATAAAATGAAAAGTGGAAAAATGGAATGTTACAATAAGAACAGAATCAAAGAGTTTGTATCAAATTTAGCGTAAAAAATGAAATGAAGTGTAACAAAGTGTTAACAGAAGCCTATTGTGAGTCTGCTATGAGTAAAACAAGAGTTTACGAGTGGTTTAAACATTTCCAAGATGGCCGCGAAGACGTTGAAGATAACGAACACCTCTGACGCTCCACCACATCAACAACCGATTAAAACGTGGAAAAAGTAAAGGAAATGGTTAAGAACGTTCGCCGAATAACAATTATAGAAGTTTCGTGGCATGAAGCGATTCGAAAAAAACAACTGGATTCGTGTAAAAAAATTCATAGACTTTGCACCATGATTATGGACCTGCTCACAATTTATTGCTTGTTCGTGAACTTTTACCCACACTGTTACGATGCTCCCGCCTCCGTATTCGACAGATGTGTCTCCGTGTGAGTCCTTCCTATTTCCAAAAATGAAGAGAACCTCGAAAGGTCGTCGTTTCACAAGCATAAATGCATTAGAAGCGCATCGATGAAAGAGCTGAAAGGGATCCCAAAGATCGAGTTTGAGAAACGTTTCGAGAATTGGAAGAAACCAAACGAAAGTTTGGTTATATCTTATGGGACCATTATGAAGGCGACAAAATTAATATAGACGACTGAATGAATATTAAAAAAAAAATACGGACATACCTCGTAGATTATGTTCTGATGGTTTTTATAGTACGGCCTTTGGGAAAACTTTACTACGGTCTTCACAGTAGAACTCAATGTTTTTATTTAAAGAAATATACCTCTAGTTTCTAATTTTGAAAAAAATACTGAAAAAATTTTGTCAAAAAGCAAAATAATAGGGTGTTTTTGTTCTGTTCTCAAAAGGTGACCAAAATACACCAGTTACAGTTTTGCCGTGATTTCTGGAGAATTTTTTCAGAATCTACTTGAAATGTTTCGTTAACAAGAAAAAATCGGTTGAAACTGATGATTGAACACAAAATAAAAGATCATTTTTGATTTTTTTAAATGAAAAAAATACTTTATTTCAGTATTTCCGTAATTGTTAAGTCCAGGAATGTTCGTCAAAAATTAGTCTCATTTTTTGCTAATTAGATTGAAACATTTCCAAAATTATCATAGGACCAATTATGTTAATTTTAATAATTCCCATGAAAATGTCACATATTTTTTTTTGTGAAATGAATTCTTTAGATATTGCGAAACAAAGTGACTGAATATTAGGTTAAAGACCTGGAAATTTTCGTTAGCGAGAGACAATTTGAAACTAAGAAATGGAAATATTGAAAAGAACTGTTTTGTTATTGTTGAGGAGTTGAACAAAATTGCTACAGTACAATATGGTCAGATATTGGAAACAGTTTACTTTGTGTTTGGAAATGTGTGTTGGAAATGTTCTAAACTATCATAAAATCACTCAAGTACAACTGAACAAATCATATGAAAATGAAATAGTTTAGAGATTGATTTTGTCAAAATTATTATTCGACAAGTCGAAACTAAAAACTGAAAAATTCGCAAAAAGTCATAAACTTTTTTGCTTCAAAAAAATTGAACAAAATACTTCATTGCAGTTTTACCGTTTACTTCATACAGTTCACAAAATGTTCGTCAAAAAATGGAAAAATCTCAGGATTGGTAATTCATAAAAAAATACACGAAAATTTTTTTTGTAGAAAAATGCATGGTCCACAAATTTTATTTAACATACTCAAGATATCACTTACCGTCAGCAAGAAAAAAAAGACTGTATTTTTGATTTTATACCTTGAATATTTTTAGCATAAGTGGGATCATAGGGGACTTTCGGTATTCATGTTTTCAAAACCTGTACCAATTTTAACTCCATACAAATAATTGTGAATTTTGACTGGACTATTAGGGGTGATGTGGCGACATGTCGATGGATCGCCGCTCCATTTTTATGGTGAACGAATGAATTTCAATCTTGTCGGATTCGCGTAGCACGGCTTTTTATAGAATCACGTCAGACAATGTTCCGACTGCCGTATACTTTCATTCATGGGACTGAGTTTTGCGAAGTCGTAAAACTTCGGACGGCTGGAATATGCCAGATTACTCGTTTAGTGTCGGATGAGTATGGACATTTCTAAAGATCCATGAAGAAGGAAGTTGAGGATACTATTATCGGTCATTCACATGAACATGAGAATCCGTATAGAAACTTACTTCAGAAAAATCGAACAATAATTAGACAAGAGAGAACAAAATGAATGGAACCTGTAGTATCAAACGTTTCGTCTGCTGCTGCGGCAGACATCATCAGTGGTGTGTAAGTTGACTATTGGATGATTGATGATGTTGCATAAACGCATGGTAGAAACAATTTCAAATTCATCCTATCACAAAATTGTAACTAACGTCTTGTCATTCCATTTGGATTGCAGACGGTCGCTTGCGGATGCACATCTTCACCGGCAGCAGGAGGTTTCATATAATAATGAGGATCTAGAGTTGATTCCGAATTGGACAGAAAGCAACCATCAGGTTCAATTCAATGCCACGAAAACTCAGGTATCGGTTTTTTCAAAAAGATATCCAAACCGGATATAATAATATCAGGGCAGACAATTCCGCTTTCTGCTTCGATAAGTTTGTTGGGGGTTACAATGGACATTAATATGTCTTGGCGCAATCATGTCCCTGGATTTACAAAGGCTGCTTCTCAAAAGCTTGGAACACCATTCTGGCTCAGACAACGGTACACACCTCAGCAACTTTTGATGTTTCATTAAGCTCAGATCAGACCTTCTTAAGTATATTGTTGTCATGTTGGAGCTCTGCTCCTGAACATACCATGAAGTTGCTGGATTCCATCCAGAAAAGAGCCATTCGCCAGATTGGAGACACAAACACCACTTGCAACCTTGATTGTAACATTTGAAAAAGGCTGGAGATTTGTCTGCCTTTTATAGATAATTTCAAGTTACTTGACACGTTTAACTCCACCAAAAGTGGTATGTCCTGTGTTTTGTAGCTCCATGTCTCAATAAATATGTATATTACTGTGTCACGACACAATATACCGATAGAGAATGTTGGACTCTATACATAGATGCCGTTCATTTTTATCAAAATTTTTATTTTTTGTCTCTTTTCAGCTTATCACTTCTAAACGGATTCAAATTAAACCGCTGCCGAAACAGCCCGAAAAATTAACCAGGCTTTTGAAATGGGATATTTGTAATTCCAATGAAATCGAAAAAATTACGCGATGAACAGTTAATGCATTTAGCAGAATCAAGTGAGTCGGGTGACTCTGGTGCCGGTTCTCATGTCAAGACACAATAGATTTCAAAAATAAAATCCTACTGTTCAAAAATAAGAGTTTAGCCATTGATGTACTCTCATCGTTTATTTGAACATTGTGTCTTTGATAAATTGTACTTTGAAATAATCTTCACGAACACCACTTCCGTTGAAAATGCTTTTTTTAATCAAGCTTTTCTTGCATCCAGCAACCACCAGTAGATAAAACCCCTTGTCATATGGACTCGCGGTTTTTGATCTCTAGGATTTGCTGAATGACAAAGTTTGGAGATTTATCGATAAAATGTTAATCTCTTGTAGTATTAGTTTCGACAATATTGTATGGAAAACTAATTGTAGATGAAGTTGACTTGTTTGAATTAAACATTGTTGCCATGTTGTGATTATTATTGACATGTTCCATCCAATATTTCTGTTGGTTCATAGAATAAAGTTATATCATATTTTTAATAAACATCTCATTTCCAAAATTCCAAAGGAAGTATGTCATCAAAAGTGTAGAAAATACATTGTCGACCGTGTTTCACGAATTCATCCTTTAAACTTTCAACATAACCCTCATATTTTTTCTATACACAGGAACAGAAAACCATTGACGTCATCATAATCATTCTAATAAATAAAAGATTCAAGGTTTCGTACGACTGAATGAAGTCATCAAGCAGGTTCATTACGCAAATATCAACCACCATTCAAGAGAAAAGGATATAATGTATGAATTATGAATATCAAAAGAACGTTTATGGCCCACCTGCGGCCTTTAGGGGATCACTTTTATCCGGAGTCCTGATTTATGTGGACCGGCGGTTGCTAACGAGACAGTTCACCTAACCTATAACTGGAAGAGGTGATATACTGGGTGAAGTGATATACTGGAAAAGGAATGGAAATGTTCCTCGAGGAAATTGCTGCTCATAGAAAATTCGGAAAACGACTCGAATCGAGTGTGAAAAGGTTCGTGTAAGCAATAATAGAGAGGGTTTTTACGTAGATAATTCAATGCGATCGAAATGGTGACTTATTATGATAGAAAACTAGGTATTATGCCGTATTATAATAGAAAACTAGGTACCATGCCGAAAACGGCAAAGTGAAAGGGTAACAATTTCAATAAGCCATATACTATATTTTTAGATTTCACGGGTTTGGTGAGTCCGATTATTGATTTTTTTATGATATTGGTATACATGCCCTGAAGTCTGATATAAGTTTCAGATGTATTCATTGTTTACTTTGCATGTGGCATCTGCTCGGTTAGACGTAATTTTACGAACTCGGCGATTTTCTATGAATCAAAAAATTTATATAAAATTTTGAATAAAAACTCAAATGAAACTTTACCAAGTAAGTGAAATGTTAACAAAGATGTATGGAGGGTTTGCTATAAGTGGTACAAGAAGTGTATGAGTGTTTGAGTGATATGAGTGTTTCGAAAATAATCGTTAAGACGTTGAAAATTAAGAACGCCCTGGACGCCCCTAATGAAAACGTAAAAAAAAGATCATCGATTGCCGAATTACAA
The DNA here is from genome assembly GCA_015342085.1 of Leptinotarsa defecta. Lineage (NCBI taxonomy): Eukaryota > Metazoa > Arthropoda > Insecta > Coleoptera > Chrysomelidae > Leptinotarsa > Leptinotarsa defecta. Next base: position 13,817 of record WOGO01001796.1, read on the forward strand.
CCAGAGAAATACCTGATAATTTTGGCATATCGAGCGGCTCATACCATGAATTTTTTTCGAATGTTTTGGGTACAAAACGCGTGGCGACAAAATTTGTTAGAAATTTGTCGAATTTTGAATCAAAACAGAGGCGAATGTATAGTATATACGAAGTCAATTCGAACGGCAAAAAACTAAATAGTTACCGATCTTTGGCAGTTTCTTCGTATGGCATGGGCGGCGTGGTAATCCATATGAGGTCTTATCATTATTTTTATGTGGAGGGTTTAATACGGTATTAACTAGTAGAATTATCAGACATGGTTCATTAGTTCTGTTCGAATTGACTTCGTATAGACTATAAGTTGCTAAGGAGTCACTGAATAAAGTGAACGACTATGTAGACTTATTGAAACGTGTTACAACAGATGACGAAACGTGGCTTCACAGATATGCCGTTGAAACTGAGGCGCAATCATTCTACTAGAGGCATTCTGACTGTAGAAGGCTCAACAAGTGCTTTCAAACGTGAATCTGATTTTCACTGTTTTTCTTTATTTTAATGGCGAAGTGCATCATGAAAGTCTTACCACGAGGTCAAACGGTCAACTTTAACGCCGTTTGCGTGTAGCAATATGGAAGAAATGCTCGGATAAATGGAAAAACAATTCAGGGCTTTTACACCATGATAATACACCTGCCACCATATTCGCCAGACATGGCTCTATGTGACATATATGTTCAAACCACCAACGCGGACATAAAAATTTGACAAAGTGCCTGCTTTCATGCAGCGATTTTTCAAGTAATTGTCTGCCCGGTACTGATGATGTCTAACAGACTGAAACAGCTGTCTACCGTTGTCTGTACTGAATAGTTTTTCGTTACTCGATATTCAGAATACAAATCAAACATTGCTTTATTATCGATTGACACCCTTTTTGTTTTACACAACCAAATTGCTCCTGAACTTGTCATTGGAGTACAAATTACCGTTTACAGAGAAATGGGAGTTTACAAAAATTCCCGATAGAAAGAATGATTTGCTGGTGTTGGTGGGTTAATTTATTTTAGAATAATTATAATCTAATGTACTACATGAAACTTGAAAGTTATCTCCATTTAAGATTCATGAAACTAATAACTGAACTTTTGGTGATGTAAGGAGCAATGGTGGATCCTTTTTTGAAATGGTTGCGCCAGAGGAAGCAGACAAATTTGACATTAAAACCGTTTAGTGTTTAATTTTTGGTAGTTTATTAATAATCTACTACACATCTACTACATCTACATCTACTACGCATTGAATGAGTATATGCGTTTTATTTTAGTTTTCATGCGAATTTATTTGAAAATATTTTTAATACGATTCGAAATAAGCTCTAGAAGTTTGAAAGACTTGAAGTGCTTAGTTATTTAAGGTTGAATTAAAAATGCTTTTTTTGTAATTTCGCAAAAAATGTTCTTCAAAATAACTCTAAAACTATTATTTGGAGGAACTGTGAGTATATACTTATATTTTGCATATCATCAAAACTATCGAGTTATTTCATTGAAACAGAAATGTTCAGAGTTGAAAAAAAATCCATTTCGAACTTCTTTTTTATCAAAACTAAGCACTTGAAATCGGTGAAACTGCTACAGCATATTACAGTATATAAATGTGGTGAATTATTAAGGTGCAATGATTATTTCCAATTGGCATCGTGATTAAGGAGTGCTTTTCACATTTTTTGTCACTTAGTTTGATGACAGAAATTTCATGAAATTTCATAAACTTTCTATGTTTATTGTGTAAGTTTGAAAATGTCCGTAATGACGAAACTTCAGTAACGTTAGTTACAAATAAAAGTGGTGAAACACATTATAATTTCCTACCACGTAGTAACGGTTACATCCACCAATTTATATGAACAGAGGTTTTATTGAATACTTTCCAGGAGATTTCACCGAAAAAATACATTGTTTATTTTAGTTACTTCAAGTTTAAACAATTTTGGTGTTTGCGGAATAAGAATCAACCTACAACAAACTACTGCTTCGAACTCCCACTGCATTTATGTTTTATGTATGTTCCACCATGGTGCCTAAACTACTGAGCCTATTTTGATGAAACTGATTCGTTTTTATGGTCTGGATGACTCACGCTACATTTTATACAAACAAAATCAATACAAACGAATGTGGTGTCAAATTTCTTCAATTTGTTATGTGAAGTGGAAGAGGAAAAAATACACGGTCCAGAAATATAACGTACAATTCTGAAATATGACAAAATCTTATGAGGAAAGCAATTTTACTGTATTAATTCAAAACTAGTTGAAATTTACCCTGGAGTGTCGGTCCATTCACCTGTTTGTGCAAAAACGAGCATTACATATGATAGAAAAATCAGCCGTCCGATCTTTTTAAAACTCTTTTCAAAGATCCTCCTTTGGCTGTCGCCCATTCAGTCGCCTACATCGACTCCGAAGTAATTCCCCAGGAATTATTTACGCGGTCTTTTGATGTCGGGGCTCTACCACTAGATCATCGCCTCATTACAGGTAACTACCGTAATTGCTTACCTACCTACAATCTGCATACATTTCTAGCCGCGATTTGAATTATTTATCGTGATTTCAACGAACTATAGTAACAAGGGATACTTACGAATGTTTAATCCGATCATGACAACATGAACATTTTTTTTCGGTTTTTGTGATATGACAATACAAGATTGATTGCTTAAAGTGGATGTCTTGGAAACGCAGTTCAAACTGCAGTTTGTATACAGTGAACTTCGCACATTTCACATTCACTGCAAATTCATTGAGAACTTTTTTTACTACGCTATATTTACGTTTTTCGATCTAAACATCGTGGTTTAAATTACTGAGGATAAAAACCCAACAAGCCACTGTCTCACAGTTAATATGCATCCGTCTTTAAGGCGGAAGTTTATGAACTTCTGCAATATGCAAAATACTTTATTTCAGGGCCTTAATGAAATTAACGGATCAATATTCTTACAGACAACTGAAAGGCATCAGGGTATTCACGAATATATTTGGTGTTTGAAGACCCATGCTTCACAGGAAAAAAAGCTGATAAGTGTGCCGGATATTATTAACTTCTTAAATAGATCGTGAACCACAACTAAACCATCAGTAAATGGGTCAATAAGAAACAAAAAATATATAAACGAAAACATAGCCACAGGAAAACCTTTATCAAAGGACATCTGGACAGTATAAATGCAGAAAAAAAAATCAGAGAAAGTTCAGCATGACTGTTAGGTCAATTTGAAATTCAATGCAGGTCTTCATTAAAATATAAACTTTTTTGAATTTCACTAGTTCGGACTTCCATTGTCTAATATATAAAATGATTTGAAATCCCTGAAACAACTAAAAAAAGAAG
>WOGO01001797.1:0-13408 GCA_015342085.1 Leptinotarsa defecta
TACCCTAACACCAAACTTATATTTTTACACTCGACGCGCGTTTCGCTAACAAGGTTAGCATCTTCAGGAGAATCAAATTGATACTAAATCTAAAGACAAGGGTTAGCTGTTTATATACCTGAAGTTTTTTGGTCCGATTTGGACTTTGTTTGTTAAATGATGGCTATCCTAATTGATTTTTCGGTAATTAACTAGTGTTGTTAACAATAGATTGAAAAGACATCTTGGTAAAGGTTTTGTCATTATATTGGCTACCTGAGCTGCGCTTGAGATATTTTCAATTTTAAATACACCTTCGGCATACTTTTCTCTAACCAAATGATATCGCACGTCTGTGCCTTTAGTGCGCTTGTGGAATTCAGGGTTCTTTATCAATTCAACTGCACTTGCGTTGTCTATGTACAATGTAGGTGTAGACAACTTATCAGTTAATACTTCTTCAAAGAGTCTCCCTCATCAACCACACCAACTCTTTTGCTGCCTCAATGCTAACTATAAACTCCGACTCAGTAGTTGACAGTGAAACGGATCGTTGCTTTCGACTTAACCAACATATTGATCCATTTCCAAATTTGCAAACGACACCAGATGTAGATTTACGGGTTTTTCCAAACCTGGCCTAGTCTGAATCACTATAAACTTCCAACTTAGCATTTGAAATTTGAAAGTGAAGTCCTTAATTTGAAGTGCTACGTAAATATCTGAATATTCTCTTTACATTTTGCCAGTAACATTCCTCTGGTTTTGAAAGAACTTGTGAAACGGAGTTGACAGCAAATGTAATATCCGGCCTTGAATCTACAGACAGATACATTAAATGTCCAATAGCAGATCGAAAAGGAATATTTTCGTGCAGCTTCTCAGAATCTTCCCCTGAAAACTGATATTTGTCAGCTGGAGTGGCTACTGAATACGCTTCCATCATTTTGAATTTTTGTAAAATTCTCCCAGTGTAAGGCTGCTGATGAATGGAAATACCTTTCATTTGACGAATAATATAAATTCCCAAATAAGTGTCACATGGTTTAATCGTAATTTGAAATTCCATTTTCAAAAAATTGAGCAGGTCTTCAATTGAGTTTTCATATTTTCGTGCTATCAGTCCATCGTCAACGTATAGAACATCAGGCACCATCCAGAAATTAGTTTTAAGACAATTAAGACGCAGGTATCTATGGTATGAATAAAAACAACATTGTATGTGGATTTAGTCCAATCTCCCTCTTGAATATGACCACTTGGTGATCGAAACACGTGTCTGTGGTCCTATTTCAATGGATAATTTTAATAAAGAATACAATATCATTGAGCAAACTGCATTGAGCAACAAATTTGAAGCTGAATTAATAGACAAAACACTATTCAAAAAAAATCTACGCAATGAGCATCTAGAAGTGATTTCGATTTGGGGTGAAAGTAACCAGGTTCAATTCGACGCCTCAAAAACCCAGGCATCGATTTTTTCCAAGAAGATGAATGTCTCCGAACCGGATATAATAATGTCAGGTCAGACAATTCCGCTTTCTGCTTCAATAAGTTTGCTTGGAGTTGAAATTGACATCAATATGTCTCGGCACAGTCATGTTGCTGGAATTGCAAAGGCTGCTTCTCAAACTCTTGGAACACTGTTCCGAACCAGAAAATTGTACACACCTCAGCAACTTTTGATGCTTTATAAATGTCGGATCAGACCTTCTTTGGAGTGTTGTTCTCATGTATGGAGCTCTGGCCCCAAACATACTCTGAAGTTGCTGGATTCCATCCAGAAAAGAGCCATCCGCCTGATTGGAGACGCGAACACCACGTGTAATCTTGATAGCTTGGAACATCGAAAAAAAGTTGGAGATTTGTCTCTCTCCTATAGCTACTTTCACAGGAAGTGATTAAATAACTTGGCACATTTGATTCCATCAAGAGCGGTACATATCAGAAATTCGCGACGGGCTGTGGCTGCTCATAGTTTTAAGGTTCAACTCAGTACATCTCGAACTTCAATGTTTAAGAATCTCCACCGATTCAAATCCAATGTAAATTGCTACTTTCGCACAACCACCTGTCTTAGAGGGCGTTAAGCATTTTCCTGTAGTGCTTGTGTTTTGTCCTTAAAAAAATCTTTTCATTCTGATTCTCAATTCGAAATTCCATTTTTCAATCGTGAAGTTTAATTTTGTTATTGTGGAAAATACTGCAAGTGATGAAGTGATTACTTCTATATTTTGTGAAAACATGCAAGAACATTGGAAGAGTCTTCTTTGTTTTCTAAGCAGTGGGGTCAGAAAATACCAGAGTTCTTCTCCTCTCTTGCAGAATCTCTCCTCACTCTCCGCAACCTTAAGACTTCCTCGAGCGTGAATGTAGGTTACTTTCGGCCTGGTGCCGTTACCATCATTCTTTTACTGTTAGTCTACAAGCCGGAATCACCGGCGAGTCAATTAAAAAAGTTCCACACTCTGAACACGGCGTTAACTCGACAAGAATGCGTTGACAATTTAAGTTTTTACCGAAAAGATCCCATCAAGATGGTCGAGAGATGCGATTCGTACTGTGGGTTGTTTTGTGTAGTGTGCAGGTCAGGGGTTTTTTGCGGATTGGAGACTACTTTCCGGACAATTACTGGAGAAGGGTGCCGGATGTAGATTACGATGAAGTTGACAGCTACTATAGAGAAGGGGTACGAGCTACAGGTATGTGATTCCTTTGTTTTTGTTTGTTTCGGTCCGAAAATACCTCGATAACAAAACCTTTTTAACTGCCAAAATAATTCACGAAATAGACGCGAAATATTACTTTTTGAAGGATTTATTTTCAACAGAGTAAATTATTAATTGATTATTCGTAATGAAACAATTTCATTAATTGGAATAATAATTGTTGTTAAAGTTTGAACAATTACTTCCAACATAAATTCCCGAAGATGTTCCATGTTGCTGCTGATCAGAAACGTTAGATGTTTATTGAAGAGTTGATTCCACAATTTTATCAGATATTTCAATTGTTTGGAAGAAAATGGACAATTCAATATTTTGTTAGAAATCCCAATTTTGTTATTCAAACTATCTTCTATATATGCTTCTGCTACTCAGGCAGATTTTCAGCCACCATGATGTCTTATGGATGTAATGTTGCCCCTGCATTGACCAGAAGAGCGTCTGCTGAAACAGTGACCTGTGTAGCTCTTATCCATGTCTTTTCCAAGCCATACTGCAATTAAGCTGGGAATTTCTCCTATTTTATTTATCCACACATGTTGGTTTATACATTTTCATCTCTAATATTTCAAAAATAATCTGTTACTTTTTGTATGAGGCGGATTTAGTGCTCTATACTTGCTGCATATCTCAGAATTTGAAACAGTAAATGTTCTTGGGTCTTCGTATCAGGTATTTCAACAATCAATATATATTCAGCTTATTCATCGGCATCAATAGTTATACAAATGAAAAATATTGAAATTACTACTTATCTAACAAAATTATTATATATGTACCTCCTAAAGCAAATTTGTTTCATTATTAGCATTTTGAATGAATGTCTCGATATCATCCCTTGATAAAAAATTAGATTTCTTTTTTCGGTATCCGACGCTTTTGTTCTTAATGAACGGACCAATTTTGAAAACTTACTTGTATCAATTTTCCTTTGCCTCAGAAACCAACAAAGGAGTAGGAGCTGCCATAGTTACAACATCTGAATGGTTATCATATAAATTTCCCTCAACTACCAGCATATTCAGTGCCTAACTCTATGCCATTTACCGTGCGCTGGTCTATGTCTATACGACAGTTGGAGAGAGATATATCATTTTAACGGATTCACTTAGCTCTATATACGAACTTAAGCGCTTATATTCTAAAAATCCAATCGCACAAAAAATAAAAAGAGAACTACATCTGATCCAGCAACATGGAAAAAATATTAGCTTCATTTGGATCCCATCACATATTGGAATTCAGGGCAATGAAAAAGCCGACGAATATGCCCGTGGCGCAATTACCTTTACCGAATCCGAAGTAGTGTCGAAAGTAGTATCTACAGACATTAAAACAATAGCAAAAACAGCGATAATCCAGAAATGGCAAAATCAATGGCAAGTGTCCGGGGCAAAACTACGTACAATCAAATATGATGTTGAAACAGTGGCCTGACGAAACAAACAACCGAAAACACTAAGTGCTCATCAATCGGCTACGCTTAGGTCATACCAATTTCACGCACAGTTATCTGTTAAATCACACCGAAGAGCCAATGTGTGACATATGTAAAACAAAACTGAGTGTTAAACACATTTTCAGCAAATCTGGGTAGAGCGAGACAACTTTGAATTTCCCCTAGATATCTACAACACTATTGGTAGAAACTGTAAAGTTCCAAATATTATGAAATTTCTTGAATGTATCGATATTATAACAAAATTATAAACATGTGCTACTCGCTAATAACCACTAGGTTGATGCGCAATTGTGTGGCGTTGATTAAACGAGGGCAGGATGAATTTCACTAAAACCAATTTGGTTGTGAGTGAGGCTCTGTTTCCTGTATTCATAACAAGTGCGGTGGTAGCACGAGTATAAAAGTTAGAAAATGATTTATAATCATCATGAAGTGAAATTCATTACTACATCAAAACATTATTACTATATTGGAAAATCAAAACGTTGCACAAGTAACTACATTGAAACATTTAATACCTAATCATTTGAAATGGTAGTTAGGCGGGTTGTTGAACAATGGCTGTTTTGAATATTCTTTCGATCATAGTTTCGGGTGGGTAAGTGAATATACTCACTTTCATTTCAGTTAATATTGTTCCAACATGTTCATTTACTTTGTGTCTTATTCCATATCAATGATATGGAATAAAAGTCCCTTGTTTTTTTATCAAATTATCCTCATGATCCTTTTTGTAGTACATGCAATTGATTTATATTAGTTTCAACCAAACCACTCCAAATAGAAATGGCGTATTGCACACTTGACTTAACAAGAGCGTGTTATATCATTTGCAAGTGAGTCATGTTGAGTATTCAAAATGAACACCTTTCAAAATCATCAGAAATGCAATACTCGTCTTGACGCGCGATTCACTTACCGAGTTGGCATCTTCAGGAGATGCGGAGCACTGTCTCTCTGTTTAAAATATATTTTTCCGTTAATCAGCTGTCACCCCCATACGAACGACAACTCTCAGAAGTTGAGAAACTTCTGCGAACTAAGGACTAACGAGGTCTTACCTTTCAACGTGTGATTCCTAACACGGTTGCAGAATCATTCCAGCTTCAACCACATAAATTCTCTCGAGAAACATATCTGGTCGAGGCGGGATCGAACCCACAGCCTCCCGATCGTGAGTCGGGCGCACTACCACCGCGGCCAATTCCGCAACGGAATCGTATTTATTTATATCTCACAGAGTACTTACACTATCACACTCACTTTCTGATACACATCAATGGTAGAAATTTGCAGGAAAATATCTCCTGACAGTTCCCGCAAATTTTCAACAGAGTACGATAAACATCAATGATTTGGAGTAGACATTTACGAAGAGTATGTTCATGAGAAATCCCCGAAATTTCAACAGAGTAATTCCAAAAAAGGAATACCATTTGCTGTATGGGATCGAACCTTTGACACTTTTCCTAGATGTCATGCCATCACACTTTGCTGTTTCCAGACTTCCAAATGCATCTGAAATCTAGTATCATGAACATATCTCACAGTTTACATTCATTCTATGGCCTAGATTTTTCTGGTCTTTGAAATCGGATATGGGTTGGGTGTCCTTTGAAACCAATTTTAATGGATTTTTATTTTCCAAAGTTTTGTTTTTAGGGTTACCTTGCACTTGTTTGAACCTTTCATTGATGGATTGAGTCGTTTTCTCAAAAAGTTGAACGTGAAAGTAGGCTTCATAACTTCTTGCTTCCTTCAACAAATGCTAGGTTACTTCAAATGCAAGATGTTGAAAAATGAAAAGTCGGGGATATATGAATTGAGCCGTGACCACTGTGACAAAAAATATATCGGTCAGCCGAAGCGATCCATTAAAACTCGTTTCGAAGAATACGCAGCACATATAAGGGTAGATGCAGGAACTTGAGAAATGGAAAGTTGTGAAACGTAAAAATAAAGAACTCCCTGTAATCTTGAAAAATGTAAAAGCTATTAGCGATTTTATTTCAACTAGTTATGTCTCAAAGAGATATCTCACCGGATGAAGACTAACTGCGCTTTTATGGCATGAACAGAAAAGAAGGTATATGTGATCAACTAATTTTTTCACCAACTACAGAAGATGAAATATTCAGCAACATAAATAGCCTAAAATCAAAAGCATATGAGGTAGATGAAATCAATATTATTATTATTAAAATGTGTTGTCCTTTCATTATAACGGTACTAACTCACATAATAAACGAATGCATAAGTCAAAGTTATTTTTCTGATGCATGGAAATGTGCAAAAATTATACCCCTACCAAAAAATAATCAACCACAAAATTTTAATGATTCAAGGTCAATGAGTATTCTATTCCCGACATGTTCCAAAATTATAGAGAAAGTAATGGAAAATCAAATACGCCATTTCATTAATTGTTACAATATTTTTCCACATAAACAGTCAGGTTTTAGAAAAGGTTACAGTTGTGCAACAGCTTTATTAGAGATCGTAGATGGCACAATTGACGCTATAGTTAAAAATGAAGCCATGAAGTTGAGATTGGTACATGACACTGGAATTTTCTGTGAATTATTACCTGGAACCATTGAGATGATCGGAAAGTAGGTGTGTATCCTGTCAGTTTCAGAGCAAGAAATCAGTTAACTACATCTCCTGAAGACGTCAATTTGGTTGGTGGAAGGCGCATCGAGAAGAGTGTCGGATTTCTGATCTCAATCACTTGAGTGAAATTTACTATTTTCTCCATTCATTAGATGAATATCCACATTATTTTCGATTTTTTTTCATAGTATGAATAACATGAATTTCGGTTTTGGATGTTTCCAATTATGTCATAAGAATTTATATTTCTCATTTTGAGTTTTCAATCTATGATTCGAAATCTATCAATTTCATTGCTCTATCAAAAGATGACGACTGGTAAGTGATCTAGTGGCAATCTTGGATATCCTCTTTTCCATGATGTGAGATGTCGAATATCAAATAATTATGCTTCTCAATATTTGTCTGGTTCATTGTGTTTTATGATACTTGACATTTTAACCTCCTCATTACATGTGATCCATGTGCAGGCCCTTTCAAAATGGGACTTTCTCTCTGAGTATTATATTAGTAGGTATCATATAATGTATTTGTGCTCATCGTTTTCTGTGAATATATTTAAATAATGGCACCTCAAGTTCATTGTGAGCAGTTTGGAATCGAACCACTTCTCATTTATTTAATGTATTGCACCACACGTTGTCAGATCATTGCAGATGTCAGTTTCATGAAAAGGGTCAGAACATCTACAAATAAAGCTATTGAATGTTTCAATGAAATGAATTGATTAAGCAAATATTGAAGTACAATGCCTGGAGAATCCCGTAACATACTTACGTAAAGGAGCTGTTTACGTTGACAATTTTCAAATAATGTTTTCCATTATTTGTTACATAACTACATAAACGATGTGAATCTTTCATCCACTAATACCGATTGATGTATTTTTATGCCTACCTGATTCGAATTCTTCAGCTAAATTTTGAAGTATGCATAAACAACAGTTGCACTTGTCTAATGCTTGATTGATATCTTATCAAATCAATAATATCATTCCCGTGTTAGAAATCACACTTCAAAAGTAAGACCACGTCAGTCCTTAGCTCGCACAAGTTTTGACTTCTGAGAGTTGTCGTACGTAGGAGTGCGACAGATGTTAACGGAATGAACATAAACATACAAAAATTCTTGTGGGGATCTGGCTTCGCGAAATTCATATTGAAGTGGTGATAATATTTTACATTTTCAAATGGTTTTATCCAGCTTGCCTTCTTTGTTAGGGTCAAAATTAGTAATTGAAATTCGACCCCCTTCCTGTTGACAGATTGATCCGAAACTTGATACACAAATTCAGTTCTGATGACAATACAATTCAATGAATTATGTATCACCGTAAATCCAAGATGGCCGCAGCTACAAAATGGCGGATTACAGATTGTTTCACAACTACTTGTGTCAAATAACAAGGCTGGACTAGTAGAATAATAGCACACTTTGAAAAAGATGCAAATTCAAGATGGCCGCAGCTACAAAATGGCAACATATTAATTTGTTATACTGAGGCACTAAGTGAACTGAAGAATGAGAAGAATTGAGAAACAAAATTATAAACTGAAAACTTGAAAATATAATGAAGTGAAACGGTTTAACTAAAAAAAAAACGTTGTAGATTATGTACTAAAAACTAAAAAACTATTAAGAAGGTCCTAAGTAGCAGTCATCACAATACTCCCCTTCATTTAATACAGTATTGATTAGATGAAAAAATAATGAAATCGTTTGGCGATCAATACCTGAGATTACTGAGATTCCGAATTATTTCGAAGTTTTTAGTCCATTATTTATATCATTATTTTTCTTCCAATAAAATCGTTAAACGTTATTTTTTACTGATGTTCTATGTACTCGTTCACTTGTACTTCGAAACAGTCTTTGAAGAGTGATAATTCACTGATTTTATTTGTTTCCCTCTTCATCGCGTGGTTTAATTGTATAGCTTGTTCGAATTCCATTGGCGACTAAAATACTGTTCAGTATTATATTCATCAAATAGCATGGACGATCATTTTCCGAAAAAACAGCTAAATGTTTTCTTTGTTGTCTGTGTGTTTTATCATACCGTCAGTTTTCCAAGAAATATTTCAGATAATGAAATCAGGGCATATAAACCACAATCGTGGAGACATCATCAGTGGTATATGCGTTGACTGCAAGGGCGAAGGTTATACCTTGAATATTTTTTTCAACAACCCATTCGAAATATAACCCTTGTCTTCACAGTTAGCTCTAATACTACTGATGATTTCTGCCGCAGTAGCAGACGAATCATTTGGTACTACAAGTTCCTTACATCAATCGGATTTTGTTCTTCCTAATTGTGACTCCAACCGAGGAAGACTATGTTCTCGTGAAAGATATAATATTTGACATTATCAGAAGCATATGAATATAACCAGTTTGAATTTTCCATGACCTCTGCCACTTTTTTTCCGTTAATCACTGATATCATTTCATCAATTCATTATTCAAAAGCGAACTGAACAGAGAAGTTACCTAAACAGCGGCATTATCAAAACGATGCTGATGATGAAGAATTATTTTGGTTTTTCTGTCATTCACGTCAATGATTCAGTTGACTCGAGAGATAAATCTCCATACTTTTTTGTTTGCCTATATCTACCCGCCTTCTTTGCAAAATCCCTTCAAATTCCCCCGAAGGAAATGATTGATACCAGAAAGATTATATCTACCTAGCACTCTCACTGACACTCGCTCGTCTCTCGCCTTAATAGAATTAAGTAAGGATAAGGAATCCCTCCGGCATCTCAACATCGAAGAGTTATCAGGAAGGGTGGCAATGGCAAGGCAAGAGACATCGGTAATACATCATATCGGTACACGTTTTCAATTTTACGCACTATAGACCCCCACTTCAATTCGCATTTCACATTACTAAACCCATTTGCCGCTGATGGTACAATCGACCACCATGAAGTCTATAAAGTTCCCGTTATTTTGATGAATAGCATTGGTTACCCTTCTAACATTCAGCTGGTCTGTTTAATACCTTCTGACGTTTGATTTGTGATATCATCTTACCAGCTATAGCTCTAGGTTTAAGGATTCATGAAACATGGCTGCATACTATATATTGACGATAAAAGATATTTATAATAGGGAATATGATATTTCGTTGGATTATTCTCCACGAATTTTTAAATTTAACGTTGTAATAGGGAATGCAATTCATGGCGAAATATAAAAGTGGTTAATAATTGATCACTATAATTTTCTTTCATGACTGCGCCTATTTGGTCTATATAATACAATGACTGATAAACCTCAACTATATGATTTGTAGGTACTTTGAAAATTATCTTTTCATCGGGGTACAACTTTTTGTAGGATCACTAGTCTATAATGTCTATATTATTATATACCTATTCATATATTATGCCTGTATTTCGACACATTATAAATCAAATAATGTATTGCTGATACAGTTTGGATGAATGTAACAAAAATATTATCCTATGTAGTATAGTTCATCTCAAAAGATCAATGAAAAAAGGCTGAAAATAAGCCCAACGAAATCGAACATGGAAGAAGGAGGTCAAATATCTGAGGATATTATGGTGGTGGAACCCATGATAATATATGCATCTATAGTTTGTTGGCCAAATGATCGATAATAATAAACTAATCAGGGAGCAAAAATTACAGCTACAGCTATATTTTGTGATAATGGAGAAAGCAAAGGCTGCCTCATTCAGAAAACCCACCGTTTTATATAGAATCTGGTAAAACAGAATTTTGGAAATATGTATAGGAATGAACATTAAACACATTCTTGAACCACATGAAATGTTCGACACAAACTTCGTGTTTGAAGTATTGAACCGCGAAGAATGGAACATGAACAGTCATATACGAACAGTCTCAACAGAAACATCAGGTATACAGAAGGGTCGAAAACTGAACATGGTGACTGGAATTTATTGTGCGGGTCGAAATATTTTTTCAAGTTACCAACTTGTTCGATAGGCAATCTTGCAATACACTTGGCTTTGAGGACTCAACGAAATGAGCTTTGTGTGTAGGTACCAAAGTTTTTGGTACGGAACCAGATTGGAAATTGGGCCTATTAGAAACATAATAGATATTGGCAAAACATACCTGGGAATACACACAGGAAATCCTTCATAAAGGAACTTTCGAAAAGTGAACTGAAGAACTGCTTCAACAAAGCAGAGATTGGCTCAGAACAATCATATGGCTACTCATTGACTACTCACTCACTCACATGACTACTCATTGAGAGGACAACGTGCTGGACATTGGAGACCTTAGCTGCAGCAATGCAACAGAAGGATAGATGCAGCTCGTCATATTTTATGTGAATGGGAGGCACTGGATCACAGAAAGAAAACAATTCACGTACAACCCAAACTATGTCCAGAATAATATGACATACATCTAACAAGGAAACTACACAAACTGTCATTATAATGTGTAGAAGGAAACGCAATTAGTCAGATGACTCCCAAGTAGTAGAAAAAAATTGTTCATCTCACGATGATATCAACTCGGTTGATGAAATACATTTCACCACAGTTATTTTATGACTATAGTTCGCATGGAGAAACTTCATCCTTATGAGTACTAAGCACATTTCTCTTTCAAAAATATTTTTTTCAATAATTACTTTCAACTGGAATTCCTATAACGAGCAGGTTCGAAGTTTTGATAATATAAAAATATGGTGATAAAGATAAATAACATTCAAAAGTGTAATAACTTGTTCAACCAAATCTTCTTCCGTACAGTAATAAAAAATTCATTTAAGTTCTGAACGAACCGTATTGGAAATACTTTCCTTTATTATAAAATTACAAATGCGTATAACTTCAACAAATTTGATAGAGAAAGTTTTTGCTTCTTGTTCGAATTTTAGTAAATTTCAATTTGAGAAATTGTCATAAATTTTCAAGATCGTAATTGCGTTGAGTAGGTTGAAAATGATCAGCTAGATTCGTTCAATGACATCAAATTAGCTTGAGATAGGTAACGCTGATTCAATTCATTTATATGACTTATCTGAAGGAATCTCAATAGTTTGAAATAGTAATGAAAATTGTGCAATGATAACAAAATAATAACATTTATTGCAGAGAAGATGTTTTTCATGAACGATTTTTGTAGATATACACATAACTCAGGATATGGAGTGTACTCCAGATCACTAAGCCTAAGCGTTGAGTGGGTAATGGGAAAAAATACCAGCGTGGTCCAAACAGAACTGGCTGGTATCTCAAACGCCTCAAAAGAAAGAACAGAAAAGGAATTTCTGGCAAAAACATAAAAATCTGCACTGATAGCAGACAAGCCCTATTAGCCTTGAACGGACAACTTGTTACCTCAGGGCTAGAACAAGAGTGCCACCAAGATTTAGCCAAAGCCTTGGTAGATAAAAACATTATCCTGAGGTAGGTTGAAGGGCACGACAGTAGTAAAGGTAATCGCATTGCCGACTCTTTAACCAAGGAAGCGGCTTGACTATGAATTTTAGGACCCAGTGGCACCTACCGCCTGATAACTTCGACAATTGCGGAACTAGCCAAATGTTACACCCACGCTCAATCCCTAAAGAGATAAAGATACAATCTTACCAGGATCACCTTGGGCGACCCTGGGAAGCTGGCGTCGAAGAAATATCTGGCGATGACCAGGAAAAATCTACGCTCAACAGTAGGATTTCTGACTGGCCAGTGTCAACTGAGGAAACACCTTAATGATATGGAGCTAGTGGATACACCTCTATGCAAGATCTGTGAAGAGAAAGATGATACTGTCAGGCATGTCCTATGCGAGTGTCCGGAGTTATCGTCAATAAGAGAGTGTGTGTTCGGCGAGTCTTGGCCAACACCTGCCGATATAAAGGATATGTCTGCCAGCGACCTGTCCACCTTCCTGTAAAGGACAGGATGGACGATGACCTAGGAGGATAACCCCTCGAGAGGATGTAAAATGGGTCACATGTGGCCTAAGTGATGTGGGCCTAGACTCACCCTCTCTACTCTATAGATACAAAACTGCACAAAATTTCTTGAAACATTCCGGGGGCTGTGCGATTTGAGTTTGAATAAAATCGTTGTAGAAAAATTATTTTGGAAAATTTGTTCCATAAGGATGCCGTTTTCCAAATGAAAAACTTTTTAAAAAGTGTAGTAGATCGAGGTATGTTAAATTGTCTGAATTTTGGCAGGTACTTCTGAAATACAGCGCTCTGGATGGATCAAGCAAGTCAAGAGATATACTGAAATAAGAAGAATATCAAAACTTTTTTCGATGTTTCAGACTATCATGGTTCTTTTTATTGTTGTTACAGTATAATTTCTCTTAGAGTGGTTGCCTATCTGTTTCGCAAACAGATAGGCAAAGTTCGCAACTAGGTACGTTTCTCGTTGCCTCGTCAACTTCAAATATCGCTCCGCATCAATCACCGATAATATAATTAGCTCCAAAATTAGGTGAAATATTCTCATGAGTGGGACGAAGAAGTTCAACAATGATATTAAATATTTTGATTCGTGAACGGGAGCCTAGACCCTTTCCAACATTTTAAAATGTGAATCAGTAGTAAAAGCTTTCAGGCAGGAGCACAGTGTGTTTATTTAGTGAATGT
>WOGO01001798.1:0-17192 GCA_015342085.1 Leptinotarsa defecta
CTTTTTTATTTGTTTCAGGGATTTCAAATCATTTTATATAATAGACAATGGAAGTCCGAACTAGTGAAATAGAAGCAATTGTTCATTGCATTCCTCTTTGACACTATCTCCATTTTGTTGTGGTTAGGCATGAAATAAAGTTCCCAATTATGCAATCGTAACAAGACAGTATCATTTAAAATATATTCATTTCAGGAAATATGTCATTACTTTGACCTTATATTTTTCACAAGTCGTTTTGAAGAAATGGGAAAGCGAGTCGTTGACAATTTCTTTGATTTTCAGTCTCTACGACTTTTTACATGTTGTTTAGTGAAAAGTTTCTACGGTTTCAATTTTTTTTATACTACACAAAAAGTTATTTTCAGAACTCCAGACACTTCATATTTTACATCAAGTAAATTGTACACCTCAAATTTGGAGTGGCTCTTCAAAAATGAAAGGTTGGATTATTTAGAACAATAGCCATATCGTTTCAGTTTCATTAATTTGTGTGTATTTTTGGCCTTATGTCGGTTGCATAAATTGATAACTTATGTGCATTCCTTCATCGTTCTAACTGTATAAAAAAGGTCCCTATAATAGTCAGCTATTTTGTTTGAGCGTCGGGGAGAATCGTTATTAAAAAATATAAAAAGGTAAATTAAACGAGACCCACGTTTCAATCATTAAAATCTGTTTTTCCGTTAGCCAGTTGTCGCCCTTACGAACGGTGATGTTCGGAAAATTGGATTGGCCACGATCTCTGATTCGAAAAAGTCCAACGTGAAAAATGATCTCGCTAACTTTTGAACCGTCGATAAATTCTAACGATCATAACTCATCCTCTATCTGTTGTCGTCGGAAAATCCAAATTGGCGCATTGTATGCATACACGGCGTCATGATATTCCGGAAATGAAAAATCGTTGAAAGACACAATGGCGCTTTCAGTCTATTATCGCGGGCGAATAGTTGATTTTTCCCATAGCCGACTGGATATCCGAGAGCAATTTAATCTTTAGAGAGCACGAAACCCCCGGGCCGTAACAATTACATCGTGACACTGGAATTGTATCAATAAAATTGTGGGAAAACTAGTGTCTCTTGAATATTTCACCTTTTTTTTTCTCCGCCATAGAATTGGCAATTAATTGCCTTGTCGGTTTGTTACATTGAACCTGTATATGTGACGTCAAAGATAATGCCACTTTCTCCTTTTTTTTTTCTATTATACTATGTTTATGAGTGATTATTTAAAATTTCACTTTGGATTTATTCATTTCGAATTAGATAGCTTTTGCATTTTTAATTTTATTGGTAACGCAACGGTTTATGGCATAGCTCTAATGTTCTTGAATAACTGCGATTTTTTTTACATAAAACGAAAATTTAATGCAGATACTAGAGTAAAGAATGTCACTGCAGTTTTTCCCAACACCAAACCTTTATTTTTAACACCTCGACACGTGTTTCGATCACTAAGTGATCATCTTCAAGAGAAAGAATAAACTATCACCTGTGTTTGGAAAGTGATGAAACAGCAGAGCACATACTTTGTGCCTGCCCCGCTGGGAACTGAATCAGGTTTTTAGAGTTCGGCAGAGCAGTTCTCTTACCATCTGGCCTGAAAGACCGCTCACCTTATAAACTAATCGCCTTCGTTAAGAAGCTGGGTTTATTTGGTCGAGTGTGAATAGATGTGAGCCACAATAAACCCTTGCGGGTTGCGGTGGACGATCGAATTGACCCACTCACTTTGGACCTAATCTAACCTAACCTAAAGGTTCCAAACAGTGTACGTATTATAATTTATTTTGATCAATGAATACCTGGCTTTTGGCTTCATACTTCTTAATTACAAGAATCTGCTGTTCTTCTTTCCTCGAAACATCTTTCTACAACGAGTTTAAATAAAAAAGAATTCATGAAGAAAACATCTATAGGAGTAGATGAAGTCCTAGTGTAGCTCTTGAAGAAGTTATATCAAAATATCAGATTGTGGCAATTCCCGACAGCCTGAAAGTATCGCGCGAGGATAACAAATTGCTGGTGGGAACGTTGACTGAATGTTTAGGCAAAGACAAGGACGGCAGCAAAAAAAATTGCGGGAAGAAAGGAGATGAAAACTCATAAACATAAAAAATCAAATAAGTCAGGAGTCGTCAAAAACAGACTGTCATATAGTGAGGTTGGTAGTGGGCTGAGGGTGACGAACATCCAAAAGTCAAGATAATACTCCGTCAGTGAGTCACACAAATCTGCAGTTCATAATTTCAGCATAGGGTTCCTGTGTTACCTATGTTAATGAAGAAATGACAGAATGGCCCAGGAAAACCGTTGGGGCCCTGGAAAAACCTTCGAATATTCAAATTTTTCTCTGATCCTTGTCTCTGAAAATATATTTTTGAATGCATGGACTGTCAATACTTATCGAAGGAAGCAAACCTCAACAATAACTAAACAATAACTGACCTCTAATGTGTTCTTTTTTTAACTATTCTACTTTCAACTAATTTTTTTTAATGACATATGTTGAAAATGCGGGTCTTTGTTTTTGGTAGGTCTAAACGTTATTAGAGCGTGAAGCTGTGAAAAATAGTTACTGAATTGAACTGTATTTTTACTCAATTACTTCCTCTCATTCGAATTGAGTTAGGCAACGACGGTATACCTTGCGTACGAGATAGTTCTTGATTAAATTAGTCCATTATCTAGTTTCATCACACGGTAATCGGTTTACTTTGCTGTTGATGAGCTAATCGTTCGGCCTATATTTCGCAGGATTACTCAATAAAGTTTAAAATAGCTCTTCGAAATTACTCTTTCATGACAATTAGTCCTAGTTCGTTTTGAGCGTATATTTGCAATGTGGGATTACGTCACCATTCGTTGGTGCGTTCATTGTAGAAAATGTGTATAATTATTTGTAGTTTGTAACTTTATTGGATAATTGGGTATAGTTGAATGTGTTCAGATTTTTTAATTATGAAGCGGCATTTATTATTGCATGAAGCATTTGATTTTTTCAAAAAAACTCAACACAAAATCCTAATGTTGTTTGTTTTTTTTCAGGTAAGAGAAGACATTCATAAAAAAAAGTGAGATGAGATGATGATCTAGAACAGTAAGGTATTTATAACAACTCAATATAAAAGCCTACTACATAACTAAATATACCTAGTTCCAGTCATCTCCTGATGATGGTTGGTTGGTTAGCGAAATGCGCGTTGAGGGGCAGCATTTTTGTTGTGTGGTAAAAGTTTTTTGAATCATTTTAATTATACGTAAACTCTTAGAATGTCCTATTTAGTCTGAATTGTTGAAGCTTGAAGGCACGGTTACTTTTGTAGATGGAAAATGTGAACAAAGATGAATAAAATGGATGATTTAATTTGCTCACGATATCAAGTCGTTTCAAGGTATAGAACATTCGTATATGTTCTATAGATCTTTATTCAAAGGGATTTATCTGAAAGGTGAACTCAAAAATGGAGGTAAATTTTTTTTTATTTCTATCATATCATTAAGTTGAACGGGGTAGGAACTTCAATAAGAGAATATTCATCAAAATATGTTCTTCAACAACTCTGTCACTTGATAATGAAACAACCGACGCGATAGTCGACAAATAAATTATGATAAATTACGCTTTACGATTTCTCGTTACAATTCATTTTATTGCACATTTCGCCGAATTGTAATCTGCATAAACAGGAAACCGTCGCGAAAATCTGGGGTCAGAAAACTCCAACAGAGACAACTACCGACTAAAAGTGGACAAGTGGCGAGAAATCGTGTATTATATATACACTTGGGGCAAGGAATCAATCAATACACGTTTTTATATAGTACCTACGGTTTGAAATACTTAGTAAAAAGTAAATCATGTATATATACATTCAAACATTAGGAATTACTGACTGTATTGTTCCGCATACTGGAGTAAATAACTTGCCATACATCGCAGTTGGACGCATGTGTAAAGAACCATTGACCTTACTGTATAGTTGGTAGCTTCGAAGGGAAAACCCTCCGCATCGGTTTATTTACCTTTATTTACCTTTATTTACATGATATGATAACACGGCGGTAGAAGTAACACGTCTGGCTTTGCAGTCATGTGCGATGTGCTCTAATGGGATTAGTCAAGACGATTAGAAAGAAGAAGACCTTGATGGTACATGCAGGGGATTAAAATTTCTGTTTCAGCTCGTGATTATATTATGAACGAGTGTTATACTTTTTTGTCTGACCTCTGTGAATGTTTTTTTTTTAGTTAAATTGGGATTCAGGCGCTCATAAAATGAGTAACGTCAACTTTCGAAGGAAGCCGAAAATTTTTTTTGTCGAAAAGTTTGTCGATGAAATGCATTCAAATCGATTCTAGCTCTTTCCTCTATAGAACATGAAATACTTTGGCTTGCTCAGTCAGTGAAATGTATGTAGAACATACTACAAACATACTAATAAACTTGCCGTTTTTTATAGCTGATTCCACTATTACTATCTCGGAAACGTAAGACCTATAAGGTCGATTGAATTGTACAAGTTTACTATTTTGGAAAACTAGAATAATTTCTTTCAAATGGAGAATATCAGTGGGTGTTTCCGAAATATTCGTCAAAAATTGAATTGTCACATTTCTTTTTTAGCTCTACCGCCCCAACATTTCTGAAATGGTATAAAAAAGACAAAGGGAGTGTTTCATATTTGTTATGATCCTATATCAACCAATTTGCAATGCGACTTTTCGTTCATCAACTTTATTTTTTTTTAATACGATGGAACATTTTCTAACATCTCATGATGATGTACTCTCTATAAAGAAGCGTTGATTTACAGATATTCACCTGAAAAAAGTAGGAAAATGGCTCTATTTCAGAAACGGATGGTGTTAAAAATTACATTTCAATATAAAATCAATCATTATTTCACCCGATATCAAAAAGCAACAGGTAATGTTGTTACAGAATTTCAGATTCAGATAAAATTCAGATAAAACCGAATGTCCAAATGTTTTCCACATCAGGCCATTTGATCAGATTATAAGATATAATAATAGTAGTAAGGGTGTCATCCTGGACTCATTGCGCATAATCAGTGCATATGAATCTTGAACCCAATGATCGCTTACAGGCACAACCTCCTCTTCAATACAAAAATAATATAAGTTTCATTTTTCAACAAAGATGCAAATAACTTGTAGGGTCAATTCCGTTTTGTATTAATTTCAGCAGACATTTGAATAGTTGGAAAGTCATTAAAAAATCCAAATTGATATGTGAATGATGTTTTTGTAACTTCTGAATTGAGATAAATTGGTTTTATTCTTCGTCTCAAACACACTTCGTATAATCGACAATACACCATGTTTGTTTCAACTTCATACAAGTTATTTTGTTTCACCGAGTTACGGAAACACATGATAGCTCGATAGTCAAGAGATATATGGTAGTATCAACATTTTATGCAAAATAAGTGTTCTACTTCCATTGTTTGGCTTACGAGGTCATAGTACGGTCAGATTAACACCGAATGATCAAATGCCGTTTATGTTCTTTTTCACGATATTTCAAATGTAGCGAATATGGCAGGGATTTCATAAAACTAGACCTTGATACATTTTTTCATAACCCAACTTATGACTGTCATTTTCTATTCTAGTTGCATCAAATTGGTAATGAAACAATAGATTCTCACGCGTTTTCATATTCGCCATAGCATAGATATATGCCATCGCGAGTAGGCATCGCGATAAGGCAACATTTCCGATGAAAACTCGCAGGACAGCACCACCCCCCGACTTTTCACTGATAACCAGATCACACATAAAAAGTCATTCATGTTTAGTTCTATAATTGTCTTTATTTCTCCAATCTCGGGTTTCAAAAGTATTCATATTGTTTTAAATTTCTCCCCTAATACGTGTGTAGTGCGTTTAACTTTTCACATAATGAACATTAGTTTTTCATTAATTGTGTAAGAAATCATTTCCAGACAAAAACAAATTGAGTTCAAGAGAGAGAGAGTGTAATTGCGAAACTACCAAATTATCTTAAAGGTTGCTATTTTCAATCAATTATTTCTAATACCTACTTATTTTATGCGACAAGTTTATTGTCATTCAATGTTCGTTTCCATCCACAAGTGATATATGATTTCAATATGAAAGCTATAAAACTTAATTGACCAGGAAAGAATGTAAGGCTTAATTGATTTGTGAGAATTTTAAAGAATCGTTTATATTGCGAAATATGTTCGTGTTGTTATCATTTTTGGACTTGTCATTCCAATGGTATGAAAGTAAAGCACGAGGTCAATCAGATTTGTCAATAAATGAAAAATAAAACAGTTGATATTTGGGAAAACAGTGAAATTTCCACATTTCGAGGGTTATAAAGTTATAAAGTTTTGAAGCTGAAAACTATTTTGACCCACTTCTCATAACAAATCGTAGCGCTTTTCTACAATATCCGCATCGGTGATTACCTTATACATCAACGAAATAATTTCGATATGGCTTAAAGCGAAAACACATGCAATATAGGCATATTAGTGTAACAAAACCCAAGTTAAATTTGGTGGTATAGGAAATATGTTCTAACTACACAGAAGTAGAGCAGAACTTTAATAGTTTTTTTATGGAAAATTTCAAACTAATTTCTTGGCGCTTTTACGACTGTTCTTGATTTTTCACAACAAAGAAGTGACACACATTTTCTCGCATATTTTCCATATCATACTTACGAATATAAGAAATTGTTTCCGAAAAAAAAACATTTTAGATATATAACTTGGACATTCTTTGTCATTCTCATTTCGGTTTACATTTACTTTTCCATTTGTCATGAATCTGTGTCGTGACAGATATCTCAACTGGAGTAAACGATGTATATTTTGAGGGATTCACAATAGTCGGTGCTGTGGAAAAACACATTGTGGTTTGTAGCTAAATTAGCGAAGTTCTTCATTTTTCTTCATTAAAAAAATCCTCTGAACAATTTGTGGAGAGTGAATGAAATACACCTATCTGGTATTTAGATATTCTACAAAGGGCAGGCCCTCTTTAACTTATTACTATTATTAATATCACCTTTAGCCAACATTCCTCATCTTATTACATTCGCACTCGTTGATAATTTACTCCAATCTCATTACATAAAATTTCATTCAGATTCAATCAAGTGTGTACTAAAAATTATAAAACCCAGAAGCAGAACGTATATTAATTTCACTCTCACTGGATTGTTCCACATCTCGTGAGTTTAAAAGTGGAGGATATTAGTTTTATCACCTCGGGCCAAACGTGTAAATAACCGGATTATTTTTTTCATTTCTTCAATTTCAGGCTTTCGATTTGGCCAGGTTTCGTGACCCTGTAAATGTATGCCAATCGAGTAGCAGAGTAACTAATAATTTATAATGTTTATTCACCGTCTTCGGAATATTTCAACGGATTATTACAGTGATTATTGTGAATGTCTTCATTTTATTACCTTCGATGAACCTATATGGGACGACTCATGAGAGATTACTCGAAATTAGATATGGCATTTTGGTAGTTTGGTGAGAAAGTTAATTTGAACCTTGATAGTTTTTAATGGAAATATATTGTTGATTAACAAGAAGATAATTTTAAATTAGTGACACCATTCAAAACTAATTGATCAAATACATAGTGGCGAAGCAGAACTACCAGGAAAGTAACTTTTCGCAAAAATACAAAAACACGTATGTTTTGTTTGTGAGGGACAGATTTTAACCCAGAAACCATTTCAATTCTGTCCTCTGACAGGAGGTGTCGTTCACCAATGTTTTAAAAGAATGGGGGTAAAGTGCTACGTTCGCAAATTGTATCACTCGTTTAGAAAATATAGAACTTTAAAATTCCAGAAATTTGTTTTCAAATGAATATAAAAAGTGAAATAAAATTCACTTTGAAGCTTACCATATTAATCAAGTAAGCGTTGGAAACGTCTGTCAATCTCCATACAATAATACAGGTTCGTCAGGTGTAGTGCAAAAATTTTTATGTGTTCCCACAAAAAATCTAAAGTACTCAAATGTGGTAACCAGAGAGACCACTCCTCCGTCTTATCCACCGACCTTGAAACAAACCGTTCAAAAAATTAGTATTATAGAACCTTTGTTTGAAGCCTCCTGATAACAAAATACCCGTCTTTGTGTTTTAGTTTCTTCGGTAGAGTCCATTTAACGACATAATGCGTCATAGTACTGTTGGGCCTTACTCAGAGTTTTGACATTGAATTTTCCGTCTAGGGATAGTCTTAAATGTCTTATGATTCGCTCACTAGTTTATAGACCACGGCTTATAAACGTTCCAATTATGGTTGGAAAGTGACCTTCAAAAATTGAATATTTCCTATGAGAAGTACCCAGTCGAAATGAAAGTTGTCTGCAGGTTGGTTCTATTTCTGTAGGTATCCTGTTCATTCAGTCGTATTGGTATACTATTAATTACTGACCTTGTGATGCAAATAGATACCTACCATTTATTTCGTCATACCAAAGTAAAACAAACAAAGTATACTTTAACGAAAAAACATAACTCGATTTGCAATTCGTCAAATTATATAACCATTGAATACCTACTCACGACAACATGCATTATCCATTAACATTAATTAATTCCCATTGAGTGAAGTAGACGAAAGTTTTTTATTTAGCAGTATATGTTTATTTCACTGTAAATACTGGTCTCACTTGAGTAGTTTGAGTGCTACCGCTAACGATAGTGAAGAAAGTTGGTGTGTAAACCAATTTTGTTACCAGGGGAGCGCTTTGCGTATCATAGGATGAAATAATAATCAGGGGGTGAAATACCCGTGAAACCAGAAGGGACTAACTAATAGGGTCTCGTTTTTTTCGTTTACATACATTGCTTATTAGGAAAATGTTTTTCTCTATATTTTTATCGTATATCATCGAGTTGCATTTTTGACCAATTTGCAGTTTATTTTTGGATGGTAAATATTTGGTTCATAAAAATGTAACTTTCATGTATTATATATTCTGAACCACATTGTGGTTCAGTGGTGATTATGAATTTGAGGAAAGTATTTTAGAAAACTTGAGTGAAAATTCATCCTCATTTCCTGAAGACGCCAACTTGGTTGGCGTGTGTGTGTGTGATTTATTACAGCACTCCTTTACATTTTTTTGTTTGTATGAGACCAGGGAATCTTATGAAAAATTAACGGAAATTTGCGATTCATCTAAACCTCACGACGAATCGAATGTTTCTTTGTAATATCTGAAGAAAAATAAGTTTTCATGGAAAATTCAACTTGAGACCTCACGTTTTATAATCCAACGCACTAACTATTGCCATATTAGAAGGCTAGATATGTTTGTTTATTGTTAGAGACACGTCACTTCTCTCGATCGTGTCTATTGTGAACATTGAATTATACGAAAATCACTTTCTACCATTTAGATTGTACTTCAGATATTTGTTATGAAATTGAAACATGTAAGGATTCCACTTCCATTGAGGAAGTAAGTGTCACTTACTTCCTCAATGGTGTACTTGAAGTTTCCATGTCAGAACATGGAATATTCTAGCTGGTTGTCTACCCCACCGATTATCCCGAAATTTTGGACAATAACAAGAATCAAATCAATTCATTTTACTATCATATATGTGTATTTGGAAAATGTGAAAATGAACGTAAACTATTTTCCGCTTTCAGTTTTGAACCGAAGTTTTAATCAGGTCATGGGAAGTTCTCAACTACTGCTGTATCTTCCCAGAAAAAATGTAGACACCTACAACTAGGCACTGTAAGGTGGATTATAATTCGAAGTGAGACTACAAGGGAAATAAGAAATGACATTTAAAATATATAATTTTTTATGTACAACTTTATAGATGTTATATTTTTGTTGACTTATAAGGTTCATTATTATTGAAAACATCCAATTAACAATAAATAACTCCCATAACTCTTGGGTGTTAATGAGTATCAACTGAAATATGGTGATGGTTCATATCTCAGAGATTACGGTAATCTCGTTTACTTTCTGTTTATGGTGCAACATTATGTTATTCAATAATTACATAAGTAGGTTGATAAATATAAACATATTTATTGAACACCCAGTTCAACACATATTCAATTATCAAAAACAATTTGTTGAAAAACCATAAAATGACACAATTATATCGAGACTTATGAATGAATATGTTTTCCTTCGGTCCTTGGAAACTAGCCTACGCTTTTATTTACTGAATCCAGACATAAAATCCCACATGAATTTTAAATATTTAAAAAATCATCCATGATTGATGACCTGACAGTGAATGTTACATAAAAACTAGACTTAATATAACAAAAGAAAATAGAATTGAATAATACAATCGAAAATTCAAATTTGTTTTTCTGCTGAGTGTTGAAAACGATCAAATATGAGTGTTGAAGTCCCTGAAAACTCTGAAAAGTGGAGAACTTCATTAATTCAATAATCCAAGAGTTTATTTTTTATCATTCATGGAAAGGAAATTATTATTTTCTCATTTCCAATGTCGGATGTCTTTACTTGAAGAACATTTCAATATTTATCATCCCGGTGGAAATGAAAGACGGTTTGACCTTCCTGTTTGTTTCCTTTTTTCATTTATCTGATTTTGTGGTAACTTCATCGTTCCGTATGGTTGTCGATTGACCTCAATTCATCTGAGCTGATAGAGTAAACAGAGTGTGTGGTTCCTATTTATTTCGAAATATTTCAGCAGTTCTTTTCTTCTGCTGTAACATACTCGTACATATTTTCTGCCAGAAGTTTTCATTGAATGGTTTAAGTATCAATCTTTTACGCCCGCTACGTTTGTTTGACACGTTGTGGCAAAATAGGCCATGTTTTTAAATGAAATCTCAATGGTATTTTTTGTCGCGAGTCAGCTTCAGATTTATCATTCTAAGACCAAGCCTAGCATCATTCGCATTCAATACAACAAATGAATGGATGACTGTAGAAAGGAAGATGACTCGAGTCGTTTTTGAGATATGACTTGAGTACAGTTTTGTGTTCTTCAAACATAAGGAACTTCAATTTCTCATTACAAGTGTGTGCTCTTCGTCTATGATATTTCTTAACAGATAAGCTGGGTCCATTGACCCACTACAAATGAAACTTCAGTTGAAGAAGAAACAATTGAATCAAGTGAACAGAAACAAGTCGTCTTTCAATATTGTTAGTTTCAAAGTTTTGACTTGGTTTTCGCTAGGTGGTAGTTAGTTCATTGTTTTTATTATCCAAATGAGATAAGTTGATAACCGGAACCATTCATTGTTGAAAAGGACCTGAGCCAATGAAATTTTTATTTTTTTTTAGAAAATGGTAATGATATAAAGCAATAAAAATCATAAGGCTCTAGTCATTCAGTTATGTGAGATATAAGATAATTTTTTACACTCCAATTACAGAAATAAAAACAACATTGAAGTAACCAAGTTACCCTTTGTTAATCAAACATTTCAAATCCAAACTCGTCACCTACCAATCGTACCGGTCACCACAACAAATTCACTGGTTACTATTTGGACGTTTGGTTAACCAGTTTTCAAGGAATCATGTCCCATATCGAACCCTTTTTCAGCGGTGATTTCTGAAACCTCCCACCATACTTCTATAAGTACGTTTGGATCATATATTCAATCTAGTTGAAGTTTTGGAGGTGACTGAATTTATCGGAAAATTGAGTCTATCTAGTGGATATTCTTCGAACTGGTTTGAAATCAAATGTAAAGAAAAGATTAGATAGGGAAAATTCTATAACTCTCTCGAAAGCCTGGTCTATCGAATAATTGGAGCAAGAAGATAATAAACGCCTTAATAACAGATTAACAAAAGCATGGCATTGTTGGAACATTGGGATATTGAAAGTTCTTCCAATTATTTCATTTTCCATGAACGAAAAAAGTATTTGTTCGTTTCTGAAATAAATGAATGCTGGCACGAAATACAATTGGCTGCGGTTTTAACGAGGGAAATCAATTTGTGTTTGTTGTAAGGAGTCGTTAGTTCATATTGAATTGCGTAAATACAAAACCATTGGCAACAAATTATGACGCAGGAAATTTGAAAATAAATTGTAACTTTCATTTATTGCAACTTTGATCTAAAACTCATTATGAATATCCTCAATTACGAGTTCAGCGGTTTAATCGTAATTGTATTACAATTTATGAATATATGAGACAAGAAATAAATTGGATATACTATTTCAATAAAATTCAAGACAATCGATGCCATTAAATCTATAAATTAATAAATCTGTTCAGGGAACTTTATCTAGTATATACGTTTTATATATTTTCATGAGTATGACGCAATTTTTGCAAAATGTAATTTAATAATTGAACAATTTTTCCATGGGAAATAATCTTTTGTCACGATAAAAAATAATTCACTTGGTTACAATCCTTAAAAAAGAAGAGAAAAATTAGTAAATGATCGAAACGATTTGAACATATGAAAAATTTGATAATCCAATTAAGAATGGCCCATACAATATATCTTCAAGACATTTATCGTACATGATATTTTCAGAATCGAAAGTATGAAGTATGAGATTGTATGGCACTTTCTGGGGGGATGTTCCAGATGTGATGTATCGGCTGTATACGTTGGTAGTTATATACAAACATATATTAGTCATCTAGGATCTAGTAGATATAAATGAAACATACGACCGCTATCAACAGCCTAAGCAGGGTGTAAATACTTACTTGTTTGGGAATATCTGGAACATTGAAAACCGCACCAGCATATGCATTGAAGATCCTCTTATATCTCCCTTCTTTACACTTTGTAATGAATGGGGAGACGAGAAGAAAATACACCGAATTTGTGGTCTCGGATTACGTTTGAGTCGTAAACAGACGTGTGATAAAAAATTTCAAAGAACACATAAATTTTTGTTTCGAGGGAGTCCAGTTTCGACATGAAATCCATGCCCGAAACTTGAGCAGCAGCTACTACCCCTATATTTTTTCAGCTGCATAGAAGATCGAGTGATAAATCATTTAAAATGCTTGTTTCATTTATCCAAAAACATTGAATCGAGACTTTCCAATGAGACTTGCAACAAAATCAATTAACGGAATCAAAAGTAAGTCGCAAATTGAATGAAAGAAAGTGAAGGGATGTCATTTCTAAACCAGAATCCGTATATGTCCTTATATTGGATTTTTAATTTTTTTCTGTTATCGTTTTTGCTGAAAAATGTTACGTTAATTGGATGTAAGCTTGGATGGCACATTTATGTTTGAACTAAACATTTCTAATAAAGAAAGTAACGGACAAAAACGTTTCGTGAAAAATATTTTAATTATTGGTTTGCAAAAGTGAGCAAAGTTACAGACTGTCTAATTATCAGAAAATTAAATTGTACTAATTGAATCCTTTTAGAACCGTTCTTGGTTAATTATTTGCTTTAGAAAATATCTATGAGGATATTTATTTATAATGCCTAATAGCATCAGAGATGCTATTAGGCATTATATTGCAGAGATTGCATAAATCAATCTAACGTACAATAGACTGCTGATTGACTGTAAGTCACCATTCTGGCAATGACCTCTGATATTATGCCTCCAACTGTCCAGTACGAACTGCCTTATACAATAGGTATTTTTCCCGAGTAGAAATCACTGGAGTAGGAGAAAAAAATTGAGGGCAGATAGTTCTTGGTTCACAGATGGATCAAAAACACCCTCAGATTCCGGTGCAGGTGTTTTCAGTTGCAGACCCTGCCTAGGACCAATGCGTCTGTTTTTCAAGCGGAAATCTATGCTATTGAATATTGAATGGTGTGCGGAGTGATTGGCAGAATCCAACCTTATACACAAGGCAATAAAGTTATTCTCGGACAGTCAAGCGGCTTTGGAAGCTCTTGGCTCCTACAGATCAACATATAAATTGATAGCAAATTTCGGGTTGCGGTGGAGGATCAAATAGATCCACTCACTTTAGATCTAACGTAATCTAACCTATAGTATCTTTTGATAAAAAAATGTGTTTTCCAGTCGCCATATCTGATACGCTATCTAGTCGAAAGGTATGAAGTCATGAGTTCTGTGCTACAATCGGATTAAGTAAAAATTTTTAGTTTTCAAAGTTTGAAAGATATTTTCAGTGTGTACCCCGCCAATTAACTCGAATCATATTTGTTTGCGTCAGTCAGCAAGATGTAAGGCCATTCATACTCCTCACCAAAAACCAGTGGCTGGAACGAATTCCATCTGGCAATATTTTTTTCCATCAACAAGGCGGAAGTAAAACGTAACGTTGACGTTACCCAATTACGAACTCGCGGGCCATAAAACGAAATTTCATTGTTCCTGACATTGTTCTGTCGTAATTTTTTCCTCTCCACGAACTATGTTGCAATTAAGTCCGTTTGTCGGTTAGTTGAACACAACGTGAACGTTGACTGAGTGTAAAAACGGTACTATTGCCAAAGTCTCTAATACGTCGTGGCTTCCGTTTTTGTAAACAACTCCGATCGAGATTTTACTTCCGACAGCTGTGTTGAGGCAATCAAGGGCGATTCCGATGGAAGCGATGCTCGTTGTAACATAACAATACGCTTATCAAATGAACCAGAAGAATTATGACATTTACATTCCATCAGGTGTAAAACATCGCTTCCTCCATCACTTCATTGATTTATACATTTGTGAACCGAAACTTTGTTCTTGTGGGCTGAAAGGTAAAAAATAGGTGAATATTGAGTATCAAATAAGTAGCAAATAACATTAGGAACAATAACAAAATACTTGAAATTAATTTAATTACCCTAATTATGTAACGTAATGATTCATCCAGATGAATACACCACATTAACAAATGTAAGATATTTTCACCGGTTTTCTGGCCATAGTCTGCAGGGTTTTATGCGTGACGTTTCGTCTGCTGCTGCGGCAGACGTTTTCAAAGGCGATGTGGTAACGGTCGCAATACCCGAGCTGGTATTCAGTTCTACAAAATACCAATATTTTTTTGATATCCGTAATAGTTCGAGAATTATCGAAAAAAAATTATTTATGTGGGTTCTTTATTGAGGTTAAAAGTCCTTGAGAATTTCAAAATAGAATATTCAGATTACTATTTATTCGGTCTACGTTTGGTCGCAGTATATTTATATGAGAAATCACCTGTTCCTAGGATTTTCAAAATCTTCAATTTCTACCATCTCAATCTAAGGAGTTTTTTTTATTCAATGTGTCTATTTTATAAAATTTTATTGTAAGTTTTTCCAGCCAGTTTAGAAAAGCATGTTGTCTGAATTTCCAATTCATTTACGTATTGTAGCTTCTTGTATCTATGAATCTTCGTAGATTGGGCGTCCATTGTCCAATATTTGATTGAAAACTAATACAAAAACGAAAAATAATAATATGAATTATATTAAGCTTATATTAAGCACTTCTATCTATACCTTAAAATATCTTGTTATATCAAAGTCGGATGTAACGTCTAGACCGCCAACAACGACAACTTACTTCCCTCTCAGGATATCACGTATAAATTCCATCTAGACAACACACTTCAGATTCGGTAATACCAAACCACTTTCGAAAACGTGATCCGTTGAATATAGAGACGGAAATGATATTTCGACCTTAATTTCATATTTGCGAATTATCCTTGAATAGAGATCGTATCATAACATTCCCCACGTTGAGACGTGGTTGTGGAAATCTACCTTTTTACATTATTTGAAATTTGATTTTTTTAAACGTATCAAATTTTTTATCATTACAAGACTGTGTCTCCAGGATTCACAACACGGTTTTCATGAATTCAGCAATATATGTGGAGACGTGAAGATTTTATTTTTATTTCTTTGCGTGTTACAAGTCGCATCATTTCAGTGTATTTGATGTCATGATTATTGAAGAGGTGAGAAATTGAATTATGCAACTAAGTCAACACTTCCAAATGAATTCGTCCATCCAAATCATTCACCTTTTTTTTGTAACGATTTAATATTTCGCAGAATATTTCGCAGTGTGTATTTATTGAATTAGTAAAAAAACTTTTTGTTTTTTAGTTTTTCATTCGTTATCTGATGATCACGTTATTAATATGCTGCGGCTTTTGCAGTTCTTGGAATGGTTCTGTCGGTACCTTAAATTGTAATGTATACGGTGGGCATCTCCTTCGCCATTTTTCACATTATGGCGATAGTTCATCCGGTAAAAGGCTTTGGTATTTTTGAAGGACGCTACAGAAATCTCCTTTCTAGAATTGAACTTGTTGGCTCTCTTCAATTGCGGATTTTATTCACGGTGGAAAACGAGTCCTTGGATTTCAGAATTTCAATTCATTATAACAGGTCCGTGGACTTGAGTATAACCATCATTGTTTATGCTCTTCCACAATCAATACTCCAGGAGTTCATGTCATCATTGTTCAATATCATTCATCCCATCGCTGCCACCAAAAGTTATTCTACTATAATACAGTACTCCCTAAAGAAACAGGTGAATTTCACAAACTCGTTGACAAAATTACTTCAGGAAAATACTATGATAGGGTTGACAACTCAAACTTTAAATAGCAAAGTGTGATGACTCGATTTATAGATTTTTTTATACTGAGTAAAACAAAAGTTTATTAACATCGGTTGGTAAATTATAAAGATTTTCACCAAAATGTATTCAAATGAAACATTGAAAAAGCAATAAAATTTATGTAAATTTGTAAAAATCCACACACTGCAATATCATTATATCAAATTTGATATTCAAAATGCTGTCCATAAGCGGTTAGACAATATTCTCATCTATGAGAAAATGCTTGTTTAATATAACCTACTATTTCCGAGGATATTGAGCAAATTTATTGAATAATTTTTTTCTTTAATGCCTGAATATTTTCAGGTGTCTCATAATAAACTTCACTTTTTTATTGTAGCATAAAAAGTTCAGCGGGAAAAATCTGGGAATGTAAAATGCAAGTCTGGAGTATCATTGAGTAAGGTTTTTCTAATTTTCCCAACATCAAACCGTTATTTTAAGCATCTTGACACGTGTTTCAATCACCAA
Organism: Leptinotarsa defecta; assembly: GCA_015342085.1. Lineage (NCBI taxonomy): Eukaryota > Metazoa > Arthropoda > Insecta > Coleoptera > Chrysomelidae > Leptinotarsa > Leptinotarsa defecta. The sequence goes on from WOGO01001798.1 coordinate 17,060, forward strand.
ATGATCATCTTCAAGAGGAGTTTAATCTTTCTCTTGAAGATGATCACTTGGTGATCGAAACACGTGTCGAGGTGTTAAAAATAACGATTTGGTGTTGGGAAAAAACTCCAGTAATATTCATTACTACACCAAA
>WOGO01001799.1:0-17190 GCA_015342085.1 Leptinotarsa defecta
ATAGGTAATACTTTTTTCACTTTTTAACCGGCTCAGTTATGTTCGCCTATTGAACAGCCACTTGAAAATGATTTATAACTCAGGATTGCTTAAGGAAATCGAATACAGTTAATTTAATTTTCATGCAATTTATTTTATTCAGTCGTTAAGAAGTATCCATGTGGATGGATATCGATATGAATTAGCAGATTAAATTCTAACCGTTTATTTTCCATGATGGCGATTCTTCATATTGAAAGGAAAGCCGGAAAAAGTAGAAAAAGAAATTGCACCCTGCGAATTTTTATGTTATTTTTCAAATACTAATAGCAGGTCAGCTGAATACTATGTCCAGCATTCAGAAGGTGTAGCGGATTTTTTAAATAGTTTAGTTATATTGTCTCAAAAATATGAAGTTAACTAATAATTTCTGACAACTGAATTTCAAAATTAATATATCAGTTAGCAAAAAAGTTTTGGTAACATTAATAATTCTTAAAGTCGGTTGTATCTGAACGGAAAACCGTGAATGAATGATTATTTTTTTTTAGCAAATGGCTTATAGGTGAGTTATTTCTCAAACTATGGATATAGAACAAAAGTACCCAATCAAAAATATCAGAAAATCCATGAAATATCTACATATATGCTGAAGGAATATTTGAAGTTGAGAATATCCCAAGCGCAATAAATGAAAAAACTTCAACAAATTGTTAATTGGTGTTACTTTTCAGAGGAATATTAAATGAGTATACTGTGTGATAAAAATGTAGAATTCAGAGGAGTGTTGAATAATGAATAAGAATTTACTTCGCTATACTTCGCAATTTACTTGTATTCGACCAAATCTCAACAGTTCTAATGTACTTGTGAATAAAGTGAATTGAAATAAACTTTCGTTACTTCTTTCCTTAGTATCAATTGAATTTATTATTAGTGAAAATACATTCTACCAAATATAATCATGAGAAATACAGATAGAGTGGAGAAAGGAGTGTCTTTCGCGAATAGTAATTGCTACAAACATGGAAGAAGTCAGAGAAGATCATGTTGAGGGCTACTATACTGCCTCTCCTTCACATCCCACACGCCTTGTAAACAGTTCCATTTCGGAAACAAACACACCGTTCATTTTTCAAAAAATGGAAATCTCAGTAGGTATTTCCAAAATCTCTTCAGTTTACGTTCACGACTCATTCTTTGCCGCCGTATTATTTTCGTACGTGAACGTTCAAGATCACTTTATTCTGTTCTCTTCGAAGTCAGTGTAAACAGTTCCTAAATTGAAAAAGCGGTTTGAGAATAACTGGATTTTCCACAGCCCAATGCTGCATACAAGATTCACTTTCTTTGGCGCAGAAGCAGAAATACTCGATCATTTCAGGACAAAACGAATAACAAAACACTAAACCGTCAATTAAAAGAAACAACCAAATGATATGTCCTATAAGGTTGAAAATCTCTCGAGACTAGGCGGATGTTGTCAATTTAAACAATGTAACTTTTGATCTTTAAGGAGAAACAACTTTAGTCCTACGTTGAATCTTAGCAATGTTGCCAGGAGTACCGGCAATAAATTCGGCAGAATTGATGTTTCTGAATGCCTGTTTTTATCAACGTAGGGTCCTGAACTGATATTTGCTGCCTGGGCATTATCCCTGCCCTATTTAGTAGGTGTTGAGTTACCTGGATAAGATTCATCTCTATTGTTTCTAATTTGGAAAGGTTTGTCGGGTAAAAGGATCAAATTATCTCAGAAAAGTAATTGTTTTCTTGTTCTCGCCAACCTTTCAAATTGAATTAAATTCTTCTTCAGGACTAGAAAATGAGTTTTTCCATGTTAAGAGTGACTGAGTAAATTTAAAAATCATCAGACAGGTTAGATATAATAATAATAATGTTTATTAAATCCTTCGAGATCACAAAATAATATAGGATACGTCACATGGGAAATGAAATACGTACACATATATACATTTACATACCTATAAATATGATATACAAACATATAAACAGAACATTTCATAAATCAAATTTCATTATTAACTCTTATATTATCAGAACATACGTTGACTCAAATATTCTGATATACTCTAAAAGCAACAGTTAATCAAAAATTCTTTTAGTTTGACTTTGAGAATGATTATTGTATGATTTTCACTATAAAGAGTTTTACAAAAACCGCAACACGTATTTTGCTATACAATAGCTTTCTCAATCGCAAACCACTTTACGCTTTCACAACTAATGATTTTTTTACACCAGATTGTGAATTCGAACGACAATACGTTGAGCTTTTCTTGAAGTTCATCGGGGCTAACAGCATCAATTGCTAAATTTGTATCATTCGCATAGAAGACAATATAATTTGTGCTTATACAATTCGGCATGTTATTAATATATAGTATAATAAGTGGTCCCAAAATAGAGCCTTCAGGAAATCTTAGGTCCATGCCATAATATTGAGAGTAGTAGTAGTGAGAGAGTCAAAAGCTCTTGATAGGTCAAAGAAAAGGGCACCAAAATATAAAATGCACTTTTCGTTGACCTACATGGGCAAAAACCATGCTAAAATTCAGAAATGATGCCAAACCGATCTAAAAATACTAGCATTTTATTGTAGATACACTTTTCGAATATTTTACATAATACTGTAAGTACTGTTACAGGTCTATGGTTCGCAGTTACAGGTCTATCGTTCGCAATTATAGTTGAATCACCATTTTTGAGAACCGGCGTAACCGACCCAATTTTCAGTTTGTCGGGGGAAATTCCTGTTTCCACCGAAGTATTTATTATATATGCCAGAGGTTCACAATTGAAGTTCATAATATGACTTATAATTTTTGTAGAAATGCAATCGATTCCCACAGCATTTGTGTTTTTGAGGCTAGATATATGAGAAATAAAAAACACTGTAGGAAATACGTATTCAAAACCAAAACAACACAATGATGAACATTGGGGTTAAGAAAACAACAACAATAAAATTGACACTCACAGTATTAACTAGTCTGTTGTTGAGTGTGTATCGGATCCGCTAAGGAAAACCATCATCGTATTGTTGTTTAGACCGAACAGGGAACTTATGTGTTTTTTCATTTCCCACAAAATGTCTGAAAGTATCGAAACACCAATATTTCTATCATCAGCGTTTTGCAGGAAGACAACCGAACCGAAAGTTCTACTAGACAATTTTACTGACATATTTTTTAAAAAGAATAACTTATGGTTCATCAACACCTTAACTGGACGCCAACATCTCGTATATATTTTTGTTAAATTATTGAACTTCTGATTGATGAAGATTAAGAAATCCATTGCCTGATTAAAATGAATGTTAATGATTTAGATTTTGTGACAATACTTTGACAATAAAAAAAATGGTTTTCGGCATCCTACTTCTACATCTTATACGAAAAATGTGGAAAACTTCTGAAGGAAGGAAAAGAGCAATTAGGTTGAAAATACATTTTTCGCAAAGATATGTAGATAGTGCATAAAGTTACTGGGAGAAAAAGCCCTTCCAAAACAACTACTTCCTCGTGGTTCTGGTTTCCTTTCAGAGGAAGAGCTTTATGAAAACCTTTATCACTTGGAAGGATCGATTGCAGCTTGAGATATGGTTCTTATGCAGATTCTGTAAAACATGTTCTTCCTAAATAAATATCTTTTTAGAAGGGTGGAGAAGTAGAAAGCCAAAATCCTTTATTTCTTTAAAAGTAAGCTTTCCTAAAAATATACCCGTTTCAACTCAAATATAGATAATTGCTTGAATTCCAGTTTTTCCATAATTGTAGTTGATGTAGGTATATGAAATCGAGACATCACATTCAACTATGCCCCTAATATGTCAACTGAATATGATGACATTTCGTAATACCTCCTTTCACAAGAACACCAGGGTCTCCTAATTTTGATATCAATTTTAAACCCATATATAGTTATATCTAAACAAAACTCATATTACTATCTTCAAGACTGGATAATAAAAAATAAATGACCCAATGCTGATAAAAACTAAATATACAAAACGAATTATTGAAATAATTTGATAGAGAAACCTAGAAAACTCTTGCTCTAGTTTGAACCCCAATAAATTTATTTAATACTCTGTACCAATACCAATAACCTGTATCTATTGAAAAGAACAGTAACATGGATAATTTATGAACTGGCCAATTCTCTCGAAATAAAAATCGAACACTATCTATAGCTTTTATTCTAAAAAAATTCCGAAATGTGAATGTAAATTATCCATTTGGCAACGTAGCCATAATATACCAATTCAAAGCCTCCCCACCCAGGCAACGGAGTAGGAGGCTATGAACACAGCGACCACTAAAACGACGTACGCTAACTTCGTAAAATCGAGTATTCAGTCACAGAGATTGCGTCGAAAAAACAGCACGCGATTGCTGCGTCGTGGAATAGCGCCCATTTTCGTAAAAAAAACAAATAGCGAGTCTTCCTCAAAAGCAGAATCGGTGTGTTGTGTGTACTGTAAATAAATATTTCAACATAAGTGTGGGTGCCAAAAGAGGAATATGTCTACAGCAATAATGTCACAGAATGCCATGTACGAGTTCGGAGAGAGCTTAATAAAGGTAAACAACCAAAAACGTCAGTTCTCCTGTTTTCTGGTACCACGCTGTAGGTATACGCTACGCCTGAGGCGAGCCAAGCAGTGCAACAGGTATCAAAAACGCGTCTCAAACCCTACCTTCGTGTTGTTAATAAATTGTGCCCAAACGGACCAGGTAACAGGTAGTAGCAGGTAGTGGTTGTAGATACGTATTCTTTCCTGCACTTAAACCGGCTTCTCGATTTTAAATCTGGGAATACAATTCACTAGAAAATTCTACCTGTTGATTGCTTCAAATTTGTTTTTCCAATTCGTGTGTAATTAGCATTAATTATATGTATGGGATCCTGAAACATATTTGCGTCTATCAAAAATTGAAATGTGGACACAATTTAAGTTGTATTTCAAATTGGTAATGAAAGTGAAATCACCTACTCAAACTCTTTATACAATCAACTATTTACTTGGGTACTCGTTGAAATTGAATAAAATCAAGACAGGAGTATTATATGTATTTTCAAGAATAATCTTCCCTACCCAGCAATTACCTCATCAATGAGAAATAAAATTAGGTAATTTTTCCATGCACCAATTTATACACCTCTTTGAGTGATATTCAAATTGTGAGTATTGTTACGCCCGAGGATGCTACCATATAGCGAAGTACGTGTCGCAATTTTGGAAACTAAGTGGAAATCTCTCATTAAAGTGTGTTTTTTGAATACTTTGAATAATTATTTTTATATTCCATTGTATCTGTGGAATATTTTGCAAAATTCTTAAAGATGTTCACGAAATAATCATTCGCCATTACCGGACATTATCGACAAAAGAAAATTGAAATTCGAAAACAAATTTTGTATAAGTATTTAATTTTTTTTTTATTTCAATTTCTCATTTATAGAGAAAGAATAGTGTTATTTTCTTGTAAATAATAATCAATATATGTAGAACAACTACCTTCATAAGATTTTGAAACTGCTTAAGAAAAAATTATATGGATCTATAGGGCAGAATTTACAAAAATTGAGGGGATTTTTCATATAGGTTTTGTATATTTGAAAACAAAAATCGCACCTAGGTACATAGGCATATGAGAACTTCAGGAATAATTTCCATATACCTACCTTGTGGTTCAGTTCTCCCAATACTGAAGTTAAATTCTTAACAAACTATTGAGAAACCTTTCAAATCAAATATAATTTCAGTATTGTTCGAATTTGGCATTTTAATTTCTCAATACAATTGCCTATAGGTACGTTTATGAAAATGATCAATTTGGAGACAAAGTACAAAGGTTTTGAATACGTTAATTTTCAATTTGAAAGGTCTAAACAGTAATTCTGTAGGTTTGTAGTATTTTGAAAGTACCTAAGCCATTTTCGTTTAAATATGAAATTGTTATTGAATTCTTTCAAAGTCTAAGTAATCGTCTCCCGTCCCCGGATAATTTATTGAAATATGGTCGGCGCCAGTTTAGGCATCTTACCTGTTTATCAGTATCGTTCCTTAGTTTGATGATAAAGTGCCTAGTCACTCTTGTACCTTCTGATTCGAAGTTCAGTACCTATACAAGAAAGTATGGAAAGCAGTGTGCAGTGTGTATATCTACCAGTGTGCTCATTTTCTCTTTCTACTTTCGAGAGACGTGGGGTATGTATCTTTCACTGAATTTCACGGTGAAATTAATTCCTCCTTGAATAATATAAACTTATATAGTACGCGCCAACTGAGTAAATCCGAACAAGAAAATATTTCAAGCTTGCACATGACGAAAAAACTAAAAATTGGTAATAAAAATATTGGTACAGTTATAGAAAGGTAATTAGTTCGCTCCCACAATTAGGTAATATAAGTTCATTCAAATCGTCAATGTGTAAATTAACTTTCCATCAATTTTCTGTCTTCATAGATAGGCCCATCATATCCCAAGAAAATTCAGGTATGGCGATTCATTGTTCAATAATTTTTGGGAATTTATTTTTTATGAATGGTTTCTAAAAGTGAAGTGTAAAAGTTTATTCAGGTGTCAGATTGAAAATAAAATTTAAATGAGTATTCAATACTCAGTATTTTGAATTAGAATAAAAAATAAAACTTTCAACAAAAACCGTTCCTCTTACATCGATTTTAGAAATTTTATATCCTGCTTTTTCAAATATTGAATGGAACTCATGGACATAATATTGAACATTATCATTTTTTCGATTATGCTTTGATTTTTTCAATTGATATTTTTCAATTTGTAGGCAAAATTTATGAATACGACAAGTTACTCACTAATTGGACTTTTCAGTAGTTTATATTACGCAGTAACTTTTCAGGGTGAACTTTTCAGTTTGCCCTTCAACTACACTTCAGCAAATTCTCTATTGATTAAGCTTTAATTTTTCAGATTGTGGAAGGTTATAAACTCAAAAAAACAATATAATATATTGAGTCCTCCACCAAAAAATGTCGTTTAAAGAATGTTTGTATGTTTTCATAGCTATTCTGCCATTTCGTCTTAGTAGATTTTTCAGAACAGAAAATGTAACTTTCGAAATGTTTGCGGACAGTTTCTTTTTTGTCAATTTTATCTGTTCTTCAGGTATGAACAAGCTACTTAAGTAAGCTGAATTTTTTTTCAGTTGTGTATGACTGAGTGGTTGAAAAACCTTTTTTGAATGTAGTTGATGATAGATTTCTTGTTGGGTACAAAAGACGTAAGCATTTACTAAAAATACAACTGAAAGAACCAAATAGACAAATATAGGAGTGGGACTGAAACTCTGTTGGCAAAGTAAAGTGATGAAGAGAAAACGGAAAATTCGAATTATAAATTATGGAGAGAAAACATTCAAAAGGAAATATACAAGATATAAAGTTATTCATGAAGCTGAATTGAAGTTAATCTACCACTTTAATTCATCTAATGTTTTCAATAAATCTCTCATTTTAATTACTTACCTAGTTTTTGTCCAGCTAATGCAAACGTTTCTATTTTCAATTTTTTTATTTGACACTGATCTGAACCTCTCCACCAATGAATGTTTTCTTTATCTACAACGGATTTCACTTACTCCTATAAAAAAAAGCTTCCGTTAATTTAAGGTGAATATATCTCAAAAATTTGTGTTGAAGTCTTTTCTAGCTCCAGCATATTATAATGTGGATTCCATATAATGCTCCGAAGTGTTTGTACAAAAAAAAGTTAAATATTTTATGGGTGGAGCGCAACGATGCCTCCTAAGGGAGCCAGCCAATCATACAAAACCTCTGTTTGTCTGAAAAAAATTTCAGCGTAGAAATGCAACTACTTAAACAGGAATATCAGAACATATTTTTTTCTTTTACACTTGTTCCGAAACTTGTTCTGCTAGAAGTGTTAAAACAGTTTTCAACAATGATAACTTTCATTGTGCTGTTGAAAACGATTTGAAAGTGATATGTGAACTACTTCAACTTTTTTATGGAAAAGCCATTCATTAAACCATGAGTACAGTTATTCGGAAAAAACATATATTTCCACCCCCATTAAAAGTAAAAAAAAAATATTCATCGCCCTTTCAGATTAGGATCCTTTTAAATTTCGGGTATTCGAACTCGTAGAAAAATTCAACCTGAAACGAGTATAGTATATTCAAAGATATACAGAATAGGGATGTTGGCTAGAGTATGTGAGCATAACAAAGTGCATGCAAAGCCTCTTATTATTAACAATATTACTTTAATTCATACATATGTGGTTGTTTTATCGTTCACGTTTAATATGTCAATTTCTCTTTATATCTCAGTAAACACTGGTATGTCTCCAAAACATTTATCCAATATTCACATATATATTCTTCTTGCTTACTTCATATCAAATATTTCTGTCCACTTTTGGATTTCAAACCTATTGATTAGGTTAGTAAATGAAAGCTACACCTTCGTTGAAAATGTTAAATGGTTTTGAAAGTCACCCAACACAACATTTCACAAGTCATCACAACATTTTGGGGTCTTGAGTAAGAGCTAAGTCAGGTGATTAAATAAGGGGTTAGCTTCTCACGCAACTCACCATTAAAATTAAATCCATATTTATTGCTGTGATTTGTGGAAAGTTACATGTTATAATTGTTTTATACTTTTTTTATTATTTGAATATGGAAATCGATTCAAATAAACAAATTATTAATGACAACAGTGCCTTCAATATATCCACCCGTTAAGAGCTAAAAATGTATACCTACATACTTAAACCAATTTCTTCAAATATATACCTTTTCATTTACTGTTGTTATCCCATTAATCTATTCGAATGTCACAATGCTATTGATATTGTCGATGACCAACAAGTAACTATAGAAAGTTAAAACAGGTTAATCTTTTCAAACCAAGCGTTCTAAAGGAAAAGTGATTTAAAAATCGAGTGTTATTTTTGATCGCGGTTTGTGAAAAGAGAAAAGTAAAAATTATATCTACTCCTACTAAACATGTTGCATAGCTTTCTCGCATAGTAACTTAGTGTATACTCGCTGCTTGATGAGAAAGTAGGCCTGCAGATCAAAAACTCTTACTGATCGTTCTTTGTTTTCGAATTATTAAGTTCATATGAATTGTACAATTTATTAAAACACACAACTTTAATTATTTTTCATAAATTCATTAGAAATCAGTTTTATAAAAAGGGTCCAACTTAGCTTTCTACCTGATTATCACTAACCCTAACGTCAGAGGATTCAATCTAATCAATTCCTCCATGAACAACTCTAAAACATTTGGACTCAAACATTTTATTATGTACTTTTATTGTTTTGAACGATTTTAAAAAACGAATTATTTTCTCTGTAATAACTTTGAGACGTATAGAGTTTTCAACAAAAGTTGCCAGAAAAATATATTTACAGCACCATATTTGTGACCGAAAGATAACTTATCTTATCAGAAAAGAATTATTTTTGTTCGCAATGGATTTTTGAGTACATTTACCTCGTGACTACTATTTATTATATGATAAAAAATTGTTTTCGAAAATGTTCTCATTTTTTCAGTAGTAGAATCGATGATAAATTCTGGTTCTTACTTGAGTTTTAATCAAGTCTGAAACGAATTTGCTATACTTTTGTGAATGTGGGTATTTACTGTTGACCATTATCTAAACTTGAATAACAAGCATTTGAGAAAAAAAAAATAGATGAAAATATAAAATTGAAAAAAAAATGAAATTATATACGATTAAAACCTGAAAAATTATGTAGAAAAAAAAACAAACAATGTGGCTCTGAAATGAAAATGAATAATATAGAAACTGGTGAAAATGCGAAATCACAGAGGCTGAAAAAAGAAAGATAAATATGGAGCTGAAACCAATTTTGACAAATAAATAAATGAAATATAAAGACGCTGTCTTGGTTGTTTCTATAAGTAATAACACTTATATTTTTAATTTCTTTTTCAGACTTTTGTCATCTCATTCGGTCCCTAATTATATATTTCATTCATTTTTCTACTCTTAATAATTACCTGTAGGTTTTTTTATTTAATCCTAAGTACAACCTTCAGGGTTATGTGATGTACAACTTGATGTGAAATGTGCTTTCTTCAGCCCCACGCCTATTTCCGAAATCAAAATGTTCAAAATGAAGTGAAGCCTAAAATGAAGTTTTAGGCTTGTTGTTTAAGACAGGTAGATGGTTTTTTGTATAATCCTGTTAATGTAGCTGAATCATTTTGTTATTCAAAATGTTTATCATGGTAGGCTATGAGTTTCACATACTTTTTTTTAAATCGGTGGAATGACAGCTGTGACAGAACCAAATGTTTTTCGCTCTTTACAAAATTTGAATTTGCAGTTGTTCTAAGACATTTTAGTTTCCTCAATTTCCATTGAATTTTTTCTTGTCGTGTAAGTTGGATACTTGGATTGTCACCATTGATACTGATAAAAAAATGAATCCCCTATCCACGATATTGTAAGTGTTGTTTTTATTTTTTCAGTTGGGGCTTTTGCTACTTCAACTATAAAGTTTGTCAACAATGAAAAGTCTGAGTCTGTCTTTTTTATGTCTTTCTATTTTTAAAGTTTGTAACACGGTCATTCAATGCATATAGATATAACACGGAATTTGCTCTTGAGAAAAATGAATGAAAGTGTCTAAAAATTAAAGAAAAGACGAAATCGGTTCGTACATCAAATATTATCATGGATTGAAACAGGCATCATCCCCAAGATTACTGTACATTATAAAGTTTGAAAGAGTCACATGAAATTTCATCCCACAAATAATCAAATGCTAATATTAATTTATATTTAGGAATGGAAAAATTGAATAGTAAGTTGATAAAATCGTGGTAAAATACCGACATTTTGAGTGAAATTTTAAAAAAATCGGTTTTATCAGATTAGCTGGTAGTTAAACTAGCATAGCTCACTGCTATGAAAAACACCTCATTTGAAAAGTACAGGTTTGAGCTGAAATTTTGTAAATAAAATTTAAGTACCAAAGGGGTTTAGTATATATCTTTTATGCTTTTTTCCGGAATACTCAATTCAGTCTTCGTTGTTTCAACCCAGTTTGTTTTAAATGGATATTAATCGGTTATTTTTTGTTTCAGAACGGTTTGGCCAACGCAGATTCAACGGCAGGAGCAGTGCGACTTACCTTATCCAGAATGGCATCTAACCCTGTAGGACAAGCTAGTCCTAACCAGCTTGCAGCCATGCTATTAGGAAATATCACCACTCAACATCGAAGGCTGGAGCGCACGCAGTCAGCGCCCGCCCCGCCTGTAACTGCCCCGGCGGCGGCAATAACTGCCACAACAGTAAACACGTCGCGCTACAAAACGGAGTTGTGTCGGCCATTCGAAGAATTCGGGGTGTGCAAATATGGCGATAAGTGTCAGTTCGCGCATGGTATGAACGAATTGCGCAGTTTGGCTAGACATCCGAAATACAAAACTGAACTATGTCGCACTTATCATACTGTCGGTTTTTGCCCCTACGGACCTCGATGCCATTTTGTCCACAACCAAGATGAGGTGGTCATGCAAAAACCGACACCGCCAGGAATGTTGGCTACCAGAACAACAAATGCATCGCGTCCCCGACCGGCTGCTCTCAGTCCGTCTCTTTCCCTGGATAGCCCGAGCCCTCCTTGCAGTTTGAGCCAGTCTCCTACCTCTTCGATGGGATCGTTTTTCAGTAGCGAGCCTGAGCTACACTCGCCTATTTTGGATGACCAGCGTCTACCAGTTTTCAATAGATTCCTAGATAGGACGCAATTGCTCATGAAAGAATTAATGCTGTAGTGCATTCTCAATGGCTGATTAATCTGAACTGTTCTCACTTATTTTTCTACCAAACCATATGATAAAACGAAACCCATTCAAAGGACTCTTATACTTTCAAAAATGAAAATGAATTATATCTATTATTTCTAGAAGAGTCTCATTTTTATTTCATTGAGTGCTATTTGATTTTATTTTATATATTCGCCAGTTCCATGGCGCTGACTAATGTAAATTATTTACAAATTCAGTTTTTCCTAGTGGTTCCTCCAGTTGTTTCATTTCATTCCAAGTCCTTACTTGTAGCTATAATGTTTAACGATTTTGCTGGACAAGTTGCTATTGTTCCCTGGTTTGGTAGAGAAAAAGTATCAAGAGTTTTCCTTTAAAATCCAACTCAGACTTTATTTAATAACAGTGTCTTATTTATGTTACAGATAATTATCTCCGCCAGAATGGCGGCGTGATTTTGATATTGTGTGATTTTTAAATATTATTAAATTTATAAGAGGTGTGTTTTATACGAATGTTGATACGTGAATGTGAAAGTTAGAATAAGTCAGTCATCGGTCTCGATTCGTTACATTCCGTGATCGAAGTTTATTTATTATTTTTATTGCCGCTTTTTCTCATTTGTTTTCCCTTTTGTGTGCCTATATTCATGCGACCGATGAGAGAATAGGATTTTTTGTTATTTAAATCATTATTTAATTTGTGTGTTTTCTCAATCAACACGTTTATGTTATATTTTATTATAATTTATATGTAACTTATTATTTATACCGCAATATTTAGAGACGATCGTGCTCATTGTCAGTCGGCTTCAGCTGGCTGGTCGGGAGTTCGCGCAATACCTGTATATTATTTATGTATCTAGCAAATAATGCATCTTTGTATGATTGATTATCAATAAATTATATTTTGTTCTTTACTCCGCTGAATGTTTTTATCTGTTCCAATTCGCTGAATGCTGAGCAGAGGCTTGACGCACCCAAAATCGCCCACTATGATCAGTTATGAGATTGCACAATGTTGCCAGATAGAACTCTATGCTGGATTTCCTAAATTGCAATTAATAGAAAGGGGCATAATTTGAATAAAAATGCTATTTTTTTAAATAATAGTGTCTGGATGCGTAAAAGCAAGCGGGACATGAGTGGAACAGCCTATTCGTGTGACACTTTATGTCGGCGTTGGTGGTTTGACCAATCAACTGACAGAATTTTGGGAAGCTTTCCTGAAACTTGTCAGAAAATGAATCCACATGTTTCTAGAAAGGAATGTTAATTAATGCAGTCAAGCTGATGAAAAATAATTCATCTTTTGAATTTCATTAAATTATTTTTTAACAGCTTGACTGTCTTAATCTATCTTGATTTTATACCATTTCTAGAAACGTGGATTCGTTTTCTGATGAAGTTCCAAGAAAGCTTTCCAAATTTCTACTATAATGCAGTTGTCAGTTGATTGGTCAAACCACCAAAGCAGACATCTTGACAAGTTAACTTGGGTGTCACACCAATACGTGGTCCCACGTACCGCATATGACTTATGTCTGGCTAACAGACCTTGCTGTACTCTAAACCGTAACAGATATGAAGAGAATTAAATGGAAATAAAAGGTAACTATCCTGGGGAATAGTATAATGGATTTTAGAAAATATTGCATGTTTATTATCAACACGGCCATCATCAATTATTTTTTTTATACGGACCTGTCTCTTCAGTAACAAATAATGATAAAGCAATAAAATAACAATTCAATGATATATCACACTTGCAATTTTCACGGTCCTATCGTTAGTTTTTTTGTAAATTGTTCTGATTTCCTCAAAACGTATTCAACTATTGGCATAACTTAGACATTACCCAATAATTTCGATGAGAAAATTCACCAATAAAACGAACAATCATCAATTTCCTTCTTGGAAATTTTTGTATTACAATCCTTATTTCAAGTCTGATTTCTCCTGACTCAATAATAATGCGGAATATTGTCATAAAATACGATATACAATTGAATAACGTTTCAATATATTTTTAAACGCGTAGGCTTCCCTTGGTTTCTGTGTCAGGAAAAATAAATGAGTTGATGGAAAAATGTGTTGTGAGGAACCAAATATATATTTTGGATAAGCAAATGTTACCTCATTAGATTACCACTTCATCATTGGTCAGTTACAAAAATATTTCTATTCGAAATTGTTCTTCACGAGAAATTTCCCATCAACTGGGGATTTCTGTAAATTCTTCCAGAAATATTTTAAAAAAGAACAAATACAAATGCTACAGGATTATACGAGGAGACTATGATGTGCGAAGTCGTTAAGACGTAGAAATAGGAAAGAAGGAAATATTCGTATTCGTAAAAAAGTAATATGGACCGATTAATCAAAATTCACCAACAATGGTTAGTTCAACAGAAACATTCATTTTAAATGGAATAAGACAAATGAACATTTGCATAAACAAAACAACTTCCAGGAAAGATTCGGAATAAATCTTTGATTAGGAATTTCAGGAACAAACATACTAGATCCTTTTTTGTTGATGACCATTTGAATGGTAAAATGTATCCACTTTCATCATCCAATGAGTTTGATGGATATGTACTTTGAAGAATTGACACTGAACATCTACCTCGAAATAGAAAATTTTCAATGGTGTCCCGCCCATAATACAGCAATAGTAAGGAAACATTCAGATGCAATATTCCCAACAGAATGCATTGGAAACAATGAACTAATTGCCTGACCAGCTTGATACCCAGACCTTACTCCCTTCATTTTTCAAGGATAAAGTTTTTTCAACGCCTAGTACAGATATCGACCATCTGGAAAAAAATAAGAGATGCATGTTACGTAACAGCATTACACCCAACATGCTAGATAACAGCCACAGAAATTGTATGGACATATAACTTATGTGCATTCAACAAAGAGGTTGTCAATCCGAATATTCAGTTTAGTTTGTCATCTAGAATCCATTTTCTGTATTGGTTTGGTTGTTGTCACTGATGATGCTACTTATTTTGAATCAAATGCTATAAAAATGTCAAGTGTGATATACCTCTGAATTGTGATTTTATCGTTTTATCGATATTTGTAATAAAAGAGACAGGTCCGTATGTGAAAAAAAAGTTGATGGTGGAAGTGTTAACACCAAATTTTCAATCAAAGATTTATTGTCACATCGTTATAAAATACATTTTGAATAAAATAAAACTTCCCTTTTCCATTGTTTATATTTTCTGAAATAACAATTAGGTATATTCGTAAAAAATAAGACAGCATTTTCAGTTTTCCCTGTATAACTCGAAAAGGGCGAAAGTCCCTGTAAATGTTGTTTCACCACCATAATAACCTTTCTATCCCATTTAATCCTCTTCATATCTGTTCCGGTTTAGAATATAGCAATGTTACCACATGATAAACGAAACGACCTGTATTGAAATTCTTTCGAGAAAAAGAACAATAATACAAAATTCAATCGAATGTCAAAATCTATTTTTTAGGTTTTACGTGAAATAGGAACACCAATTCATTTTCACTTTAATGGGTTAACCAGGTCTAGTGCATTTAATCGACATACACCTTTGTAATAGCTATCTTTAAATTTTTCTTCGTTTTAATGCATTGAGAAAAATAATCTTTCAAAAAATACTTTATATTTTACTGTCAACCAATTTCGATGGATAATAATTATGACTACTTGTTATAATTATTATCCATTGTTCCTATATGTACTGTAGTGAATGCCATTCAAAAAATAAATTTAAATTACTAGTCATGGCTGTTGTGAAATAGGTAAAAGGCAGTTCAATTCTCCAACAGAAGTCTGATTACAATTTCGCAAAAATATACATTTTTAATATTTCCACTCACAAACTTCAAATGCAATGACTGAGTTTCCGAATTTTTTTAATGTTAGTCTCCGCACTTGACAGCTACAGAAGGAAAACATTTTTAAATTGATATTCAGAAAGTTAACATACAATTTTCAAGAAATAAGGTAGAAATTTATATTGAATATTAATTGCCTACTACTGTAATGAATTGAAACAGAATATGGATTGATCCGTTCTTGACAATGAAGAGTGTGTTTTCCTTTTTCCTTGCACCGAAAAAATGTGAAATAACTTGTTTTGAAAGCATGTTTGGTTTTCTACTCACATTAGAAGATGAAGATTAAAATGAAATAAGTTACAAATTAGAAAAGATAGTACATCCATCAACTACCTCTCTTCAGATACCAAATTCTCTCTAAATCACTGCCTCAGTTATTAATGTTTTCAACATTTTTGGATGGTACTTGAATTATAAAGTTATTTCGGTAATTTGAGGGGGTGTGAAGAAAAAATGATTTTTAGAAAAATGTTTCTTCTACAGAAATATTTCAGAAAAATTAAAATTCTTTTTGTATTTAATTATATTCAAAGCATTTATTAACAATGATGAAATGAATGTTTCACATTCACATGTAAGTACTAGAAAAATCTTGCAACACTGAGTTCATTTTAATACGGTTGCGTAGAACTTACTGAGCGAGTGACGAAGGTGGAAAAAATGATGAGAGTGGTGAAAGGTTAATATAATATAATACCACAGTAACAGCTAAAGACCATAATACCGGGTGACAACGGAATCATTGAACACCTTGCCATTCAGTTGTAACTGGGGTAAGAAATTTGAAACGAAGATACAGTTCGTTTGAACTTATATTTCTAGTGAAAAAAACAATTAACAACCTGTTTCAGTTAAACAGAAAATTTGGTCAAGTCTAGAACTTCAAATAGAATACTACATATTTTTCACACCATTTGAAAGAATATAAAATTAATTTTTCTACGATATAACAATGGTTCCTACATTTTACATTTCGTGAAATATAGGAACCATTTTAAGGAATTGAAACTTTTCACAGAAACAAATACTTTTCGTACTTTTGTAAATACCATTTTTCACTTCATTATAATAATAACAGGAAATAGTGTTTTTACCTACAACGTTAAAATGTACGTCTTGTATCTACTTCCAAAAAGATGTGAACAATAATTATACTGTTCATTTTTCTGCTTTAGTGAAAAAGTGAAAGTTTCCTACTTTATCTTACTATAAAGTTATTGTCGAAAATGAAAAAAGGAGTTTTCCACCGACACACAAAAATGAACCCTGTTGTATCTACTTTCTGTTTTTTTTTATAGCTCAAAGGGTAGATACAACTCAATTTTAAGTTTAAAAATACTACTTTCTGTTAGGAGTTTCAATTATTGAATTTTTACTTCACATCAAGTTGCTTAACAATATTTCTTTCCATAGATAACATCATAAGGCCGTCATATTGAATTTAGAGATAATTTTCTCTAATATCAA